>CAXITT010000255.1:718811-749652 GCA_964033795.1 Lymnaea stagnalis | reverse complement strand
TGGCCGAAAGTCTAAGTCAATTTCGGCCGAAACCGAAGAAAAACCGAAAGTTAACTTTTCTCTTTCGGCCGAAACCGAAATAAAGCCGAAAGTTAACTTTTCAGTTTCGGCCGAAACCGAAACTTGGCCGAAAGTGATAAAATGGCCACTTTCGGCGCCGAAACCGAAGCCGAAGCCGAAATTCGGTCGGTCTCTACAATGAAGTGATATAAATAGGAGATTAGGTTAATGTGCGTTACTTACTTCCCTTTATGAGTGTAGCCATGCCACCCCTCCCTCTCTATATATCTCTCTCCCCCTCTCTATCTCTCTCCTTTTTCTCTCTCTCTCTCTTTCTTTTTTTTTTTTAATATGTAGTTCCCCTCTAGGGCTATGTAACCGAAACTATTAATTATAACGTTCGCATGGATCAAAATCGTTCCAGCCTACGAGGTACGCCCCTGATTTGATGTCATCCCACTTTCAACTCAGTGTCAACACCCCCGCCCCCCATCCCACACATACACACATGGGGGTCGATGTAAGTTTTCTGTGGAGCCATGAGCTAAATCTGTAGGTATTTTTTTAAAAATTTAAATGTAGATTATTTCTTTTTTTTAAAGTGGTTTCTTTTTAAAGTTTGAGCAATTGATATAAAAACTTTAATTAGAAACATCTATTTATTTAAGTGTTTTCAACTTTTCTTTTCTATTACTGTTTGTTTTTTTCTTCAAAATATTGTGGTCACGGGTCACTTTGCTATTCTAAAATAGCTACGACTTAAATGATTGGAAACATGTTCCTAAGATTATTATCAATAAGTACATTTACCTATGAGCATACATGAAGCCTCGCTTATTAAATTATCTTTGTAGAACAATCGTATCAATTAAAATAGATACACCGAACGTATAAGGCTAATTAGAACAGGAAATCTGAATCTGGAATATTGACTTTATGGTAAAACATGATGCATGCGTTGTATGGCTTCCTTAAAGTTAGAATAGAAAACAGTGATGAAAGGGATACATGGCTTGTTGATCATTATTCCCCCCTTCCCCCAAATTTGTTCTCCACCTCCACTTTTTTACCACCTCTTTCATGTGGTTTGCATTGAAAATAGAACTAGACTGAACTGACGCCAGGGCTGCAGTGCCAAACATACAAGCCATGATTTGATTTGTACTCGTGTGACCTAATTTACCTGGATGACGCATGCAAACATCAACACGATCAGTATAATCCTTTTTTTATGATTAATTAATTAAATGTACATTTAAAAAAAAAAAATAAGGTTATCTGTGTCAGTGGTGACAATCAGCGGTCCCCAACCTTTTTTGGTACCAGGGACAGGTTGTTGTTTTTTTTCTCCCAAGGACCGGGGGAAAGGTTTGATATAAGCGTGAGCTTTCTGCTACTATTAAAAAAATAGGGACTATAAGCAATGTTCCTTTTAAGCTGCGCGGCCGAGTAGCTATTTCACAGACGCCGCGCAGCAGTTGTGAGTACCGCGCAGCAAATTTTCCATATAAGTGTGTGTTTGTGTTAAGGGCTGTAAAATGTTGCACATAAAAAAATTGATAGTGTAAAACTGTTCACACAACTGTATGATTTTGCACACGAACCAACAAACTTTAGAAAGAACATTGACTATAAGGTCCAGCTTCGAATAGGCCACGAGACAGTACCGGTCCTCGGCCCGGTGTTTTGGGCAGTTTGGATACCCCTGATTTAGACTCTACTCTACAACAGCGTTTCTCAGCATGTGTGTCGCGACCCCTTTGTGGTCGCCTAAGACCATCGGAAAATATGTAATTATGAAGTAGCAACGAAAATAATTTGTGGTTGGGTGTCACCACAACATAAAGGGACTGTATTAAAGGGTTGAGGCATTAGGAAGGCTGAGAACCACTGCTCTAAAGCATTGTTCCCTAAACGGTGGTCCACGGACCGGCACCCGTACGTTGCCATTCAGCACATTATTATTCAATATAGGTATTTATGGTTCATCAAAAAGAAATAAAATTAAACGTGGCACCATTCCGTGGTGTAATTTTGGAAGTTGTCAAACGCTCGGTCAAACTTAAGTTTGGGAAAAGCTGCTCTAGAGGGCCCACGCCCACTCATAGTGCCCCAAAGCCCAGGCCATGATGGTTGTAACACTCATCTAAAGGTCAGACATTCATGACTTGGAATGGTGTACGACCGAGGCTCTTCTTTGCCGAATTCCTAAGATGAAAAAAAAAAATCCTCTGGTAATGAGGAACTACCGGTACATGGCAGAGTCACCGATATCAACCATACTTTTAAACAAAATTGTTTTTAGAAAGGTAACATAAAAGCTCACGCCACAATTTTTTCCCATCAAAAAAGACAGCAACTCGCACTAAACATCGAGCGTCGGTGGTGTAAAGGTTAGCATGGTTGCCTTCCAAGCAGTCGATCCGGGTTCGATTCCCGGCTGACGCATTTTTTTTATTTGTTCAATTAAAATTTGTTTTTAAATTTTCTCATAATAGTTAAACTGCAATCAAATTGGTAATCATTGACAGTTCTAATATTACTGTTTGAAGGAGCAAATACATTGCATTATTTACATTTTAAGTATAAACAAGTAAAGTTTTTAATTAATTTTTTTTTTTTTTTTTTTAAATATACATTTCAAATTTAATTTTTAGCCCGATGGAATGATTGTTTACCATACTAATACTAATAAAGTTAGTGGTTTGTAGCAAATACATTGCATTATTTACATTTTAAGTATAAACAAGTAAAGTTTTTAATTAATTTTTTTTTTTTTTTTTTTAAATATACATTTCAAATTTAATTTTTAGCCCGATGGAATGATTGATTACCATACTAATACTAATAAAGTTAGTGGATTGGTCATCTTATGATTTGTGTACAACATAAGTATAGCCCTTGCTCTGTATGTTTGGCTAGGTACAAAGGTAGGATTGATTGATGTACATGCTTCAGGCTACAAGAAAATATCCATAATTGCAAGAAGTATAGGTCAGCCAGTAAAAATTAATTTTTTTTTTTTTAATACAAGCACACATTGTACACCCAAATAGGTTTTAGTGTAATGAAATAAGGCTTTCAACCTCGTTTTTCTAAATTTTCTGCCAAGATCTTAAAATCAACTAAAAAAATCATTATTATTATTATTATTTTTATTAATTATTTCAAAAAATATTATGAGTATTTTAAATATGATGGGAGAAGACATGACGTGCCAAAAGGTTATTTACAGTTTGACTTAAACTGTGTCCATGCAGTCAGCTGTGTACACATAATGCAGTCAGCTGTGTACAAACAATGCAGTCGGATGTGTACAAAGAGCTGTGTACAAAGAATTTAGTCAGCTGTATACAAATAATGCAGTCAGTTGTGAACACATAATGCAGTCAGATGTGTACAAAGAATGTAGTCAGCTGTGTACAAAGAATGCAGCTGTGTACAAAGAATGCAGTCATATGTATACAAAGAATGCAGTCAGTGATTCCCTACCCCCCCCCCCCCCCCCAAAAAAAAAAAAGGCAAATCCAGAAGCTCTTAACTGCTAAAAGTATCTGCAGTTAATATGATCAAGATATTAACGGATTGACCTTGATGACACAACATTCATTTACAATGAAGGTAGCGGCCAAACATTTTTTTTTTAAAAATCACGAAAGCATTGCAGGGGCGTCATTTGGGTAGGGGAGGGTGGGGCATTGCAACCCCCCCCCCCCCCCAACCCGATTTTGCAGGTTTTAATAACATTGCTATGTATTGTGGCACCTAAAGTTATAATCAACTTAACAAGCCGATCAAGTTTTGGTTTTCAATAAAACAGTCTGAAATGACACCCCTGTAGCAGTGGTTAAAATAGTGTGTGGATTTGTTTTGTTATGTTTTGTTTGTTTTGTTGTTTTTTTTGTTGTTGTTTTTTTGTGTGATTTTTTATATGTATTTACTTGAAAATCAAAGTATTTCTAATATTTTAAAGCTATGTTCATAATCCCCATTGGCTACGGTTCTATTTTGATTTCAAATACATTCATCAAAGTCACACACAGGTTGTCAATGCAAATGTTTAGAGCACACTCTGTAGAGCAAGCTAAAATGAGGTACATTAGACTTCCATGTTCAATTTCATCCTATTAACTGTTAGCAAGATTTCTATATTCTGAATACAATTTGCAAAGAGACTCGTAGACGGAGAACACCACAGTGAAACACAAAACATATATGAGGCTTTGCCCCATATGAGTACTATAGTTTATAATAGAGGAAGGCATGAAGTTGTTGGTACTTCTGTAAGGCAATGCCCCATAGGAGTACTATAGTTTATAATAGAGGAAGGCCTAAAGTTGTTTTTTTTTTTACTTCTGAAAGACTATATGCCCCATATGAGTACTATAGTTTATAATAGAGGAAGGCCTGACTTAGTATTGGAAAAGGCTAAAAAAAGTCTTATCTAAGACACTGCTCATATTAAAAGGCTGAAACAATGTCTGATTGAAGACCCTACTACTACTGCAGGCTGAAATTAAAAATAACCAAAAAAGTTAAAAATTTAGCAATGCATAGGATCCAACATTTTCAAAATGCATGAATAAGGAGAAAAGCAAAAACTCAAATGGCTTGACACCAAAGGAATTATGAACAGATTAAATAATATTGCTAATTAGATTTCGTAGCGTCGGTGGTGTAAAGGTTAGCATGGTTGCCTTCCAAGCAGTCGATCCGGGTTCGATTCCCGGCTGACGCATTTTTTAAAATGTAAATGTTTCTTCTCCTATTGTTTTCTTTTGAAAATCGAATTAATATTTGGATGTCGATTAGACAATACCTGGTTAAATTCCTTGCGAACTGTTTTCGTAATTGAAACAGGGGGGGGGGGGGGGGGGGGGGGAGGAATACAAACTGAACCCTGAATGTCAATATTCAAAATGAAAACCGTTAAAGTGCTGGCAAGACTGCTGCTAATAAAGGCTCTCCTAAAAGTTTCAATCATATGTATATAAATGTATACATACATACATAGATAGATGGATAATATAGTTGACAGAACTGAGAACGATTCCTATATATGTTGCCGATAGAAAATGAATTTCGGAAAATTCAGAGTGACTTCAGAGATATGATCCAGAAGTTTATAGTGTGTGGTAAACCATCAATATTTGTAGCAGTCAGAGCTCAGGACCACAGGGCTGTAACCTACGTAAGCAAGGCAGAGCCGGTGAGACTGTCACCAGTAAAGACGTATGAAGCGTAAACGTATTTTGAGGATCATGCACAGGATCATGCTAGTGGCACAGGATCATGAAAGTGGCACAGGATCATGCTAGTGGCACAGGATCATGCTAGTGGCACACGATCATGAAAGTGGCACATGATCATGAAAGTGGCACAGCACAGAATCATGCTAGTGGCACAGGATCATGCTAGTGGCACAGGATCATGAAAGTGGCACAGGATCATGCTAGTGGCACAGGATCATGCGAGTGGCACAGGATCATGCGAGTGGCACAGGATCATGCGAGTGGCACAGGATCATGCGAGTGGCACAGGATCATGCGAGTGGCACAGGATCATGCGAGTGGCACAGGATCATGCGAGTGGCACAGGATCATGCGAGTGGCACAGGATCATGCGAGTGGCACAGGATCATGCGAGTGGCACAGGATCATGCGAGTGGCACAGGATCATGCGAGTGGCACAGGATCATGCGAGTGGCACAGGATCATGCGAGTGGCACAGGATCATGCGAGTGGCACAGGATCATGCGAGTGGCACAGGATCATGCGAGTGGCACAGGATCATGCGAGTGGCACAGGATCATGCGAGTGGCACAGGATCATGCGAGTGGCACAGGATCATGCGAGTGGCACAGGATCATGCGAGTGGCACAGGATCATGCGAGTGGCACAGGATCATGCGAGTGGCACAGGATCATGCGAGTGGCACAGGATCATGCGAGTGGCACAGGATCATGCGAGTGGCACAGGATCATGCGAGTGGCACAGGATCATGCGAGTGGCACAGGATCATGCGAGTGGCACAGGATCATGCGAGTGGCACAGGATCATGCGAGTGGCACAGGATCATGCGAGTGGCACAGGATCATGCGAGTGGCACAGGATCATGCGAGTGGCACAGGATCATGCGAGTGGCACAGGATCATTCAAGTGGCACAGGATCATGCAAGTGGCACATGATCATGCAGGTGGCACAGGATCATGCGAGTGGCACAGGATCATGCAGGTGGCACAGGATCATGCGAGTGGCACAGGATCATGCGAGTGGCACAGGATCATGCTAATCGGCCAAGGTTTTGGTCAAAAAGCGCATCGGTGCAGGTTTGCTGAAGTGTAACGTGGAACACGATCCTGTGCAATCGATTTTGAATAAAATTTTAATTTCCATGATGACGACCATACAACCCGAGGCTATCAAATAATGATGGCCGAAAATGATAGGCACGCGGCAGTGACGGACTCCGTGGCATGAGGATTAAGAGCTTAGTTATAATTATATGAACCCTGAGACTGAGTGGTATTAGAACTGTCAAGGAGAAGAAATTCTAATTACATTCAAGTTCTGTTAAATGAGGAAATGAAAAATCTTTGTTATGGCGTCGGTGGTGTAAAGGTTAGCATGGTTGCCTTCCAAGCAGTCGATCCGGGTTCGATTCCCGGCTGACGCATTTTTGTGTGTGTGTGTTCATTTTTAACATTAGAATTAATAATATAAGAATGTAACTGGTGGTGATTTCAATACCAGAGCACCTAGATGAATGTGGAACGCTTTCTCTGGAAAGATTCTCGGTTTTATATTTAAACAAAAAAGACCCCCACACACACAAAACATTCTGCTTCAAAGAATAAAAAAAAATCAGTGCTACTAGATCTATTTAAAAATGATACACATAGAAATGACTGAGTTCGTGGATTTTTTTGAAGAGACGTGAAGATTTTTTGTGTCTAGGACCTGGTCCGAACATTAGAAGGTCACGATCTGAGCTCCCTAGAAAAGACAGTACCGACCAGTTTGAAATTTGAAAGTTTTCATGAGAAGATGTTAGTCTCACTGCAGGAAGCATTTCTAACAATGATGAGAGACGTCTTTCATAATACAAAAAGAAATAGGTTCGATGATACGGGACAGAAAGAAATAGGTCAGATGATACAGGACAGAAAAGAAAGAAAGTCAGATGAGACAGGACATAACGAAAAAGGTCAGATGACACAGGACATAAAAAAATAGGTCAGATGATACAGGACAGAAAAGAATTGTGCATTATGAAGAGCAGTAAAATTCCCTAAAGAGAGTAATGAATAACTCCAAAGAAAACATATCAATTATATTTGTTGGTTCAGCTACAGGGAACTGCTTCAAACTGACAGTTTATAAGTCCGAAAATATGTGGCATTTGACCTGTGAGGGTGATCCACACGGAATTAGATTGGGGAGGAGTAGAAGTGGTTATATGGATGTGCTAAATTGTGAAGAAGGTTTTGTAACTGTAGGTATGCCTTGGGCTAGACGAAAACGTCGCCTTATAATTATCAAAAGCGAGTATTGAAGTTCACATCTCAGTGCTGGAGAAATGTGACAAACTTAATTGTGCCTTCTTCCTGCTTGATTCGAACTGGACAGAAAGAGTGCCAGCCACTCATTGTTAGATCTCCTTAACAATGAGTGAAAACTTTTGGAGTCACCTAAACAAAAACACCCATCATTCATATCCGTGGATACAAAACTATTCCCAGCAATAGTTAACACATAAATGGAATGGATGGAGGTGAGATCACTGGCAAAATTAATTTATGGGCTAAGAGCTTGTGGTATTTACGAGTTTAATCAAAATCAAGTGCCTTAAAAACTGAGTGCCTTAAAAACTGATTACGCCTTCTGAAAAAAATAAAAGACTACACAGGCGTTTCAAATGCTTTCCAAATGTTGAATGAGGCACACGAACTGCCAAATGTTACCTTAGGCATCGGCGCTGCCAACAGACAAGAGCCAAGGAACATGACTGTAACACCAGAGATATCACCACGTGCTGAGGTGTTTCAGTCTTAATCTCCGCAACAACGAACTGAAATGTTTCAGGCATTAACTTCACAGCATTCTAAAATGCCTTCATCATCATAGTATAAGACTACAACATATTGATCATGATAGTACATCTCTACCACATATTCATCATCACAGTACCTACCCACAGCATATGCATCATCAAATATATCAATGCAACATATTCATCATCATCGTACATTACTACACTATGTTTATTATTATACTTCATTAATACAACACATTCCTCATAAGTAAATGGTGAAAACATAGGATTTGCCCCCCCCCCCCCCTACAGATAAAAAGAGTTTTCCCCAAAAAAAAAAAATAAATATATCAATGCAACATATTCATCATCTTCGTACATTACTCCTCTATGTTTATTATTATACTTCATTAATACAACACATTCCTCATAAGTAAATGGTGAAAACATAGGATTTGCCCCCCCCCCCATACAGATAAAGAGAGGTTGCCCCAGAAGAAAAAAAAATCAAATGCTTATGTGATTGTTTTTTTAGAAAATAAAATGAAACAATCTTTTAGTGAATATATTCAACAATTCTGTTGATTTTAATCGTTATAAAGTTTGCCTGTGTTTTGAATTGTCTTTAAGAGTACAAAGTCTCCACTATTTTTTTTTTCTTTATTTAAAATGGAAACACATTTTTTTTAAAACTAGTGCACCTCATTATGCTGGTAGAACTATGACTTCATTCAACTAAAATCTATATTCACTGTCCTGCGCATCAAGGCGAAATGCATGCCATTAGGACTGGTTATCCTCTTATATACATCTGTATTACTGAAAGATAGAGAGACATGCACCTGGAGTGTTTTAGTTGTCTTGTTGCTGTTGTTGTTGTTTTGGACCATAATTTTAATCCAGTTATATTAAAGATATCTCCGTTAAATCTATGTGTTGCAATAAAAAATGGGAAGATTTAAAGCACTTCCCAGACAGCATTATGTATTATATGGAGTCGGCATCACTGGTATAGAGGCAGGCTTAATGCTAGACACCTAGCATATCAGGGTGGAGCGTCACTGGTTAAAAAATAATAATAATACTTTTTCAAAAAGAAAAAAAAAAAGCATTGCAAGAGTCTTCAAGGTTAAGTGATGAACAAAACGCTATTTAAAATATTTCTTTGGCGAGGAACACGGGTCGTAATTGTAACTGACGTTAAGGCCTGGCTTCCGCTAAATCCCCCAAAACGTAGCCCCAGCCACCGTTATCTGTTTTGCTTATCTCCTGTTGATGGCTGGTTCAAAGTTGAGGGGAGGTTACTCATGAGAAGTTTGGCTGGTTTGCAGATGTTTGTGTTATTTCCCATTGAATTCCGTACACCCTGCAGGCTTATTGCAGAGTGAACAATTTTAACGTGGCTGGTGCATACAACTTTTGAAGAGCGACTTCCTCGCGAGTGCTGAAGGGTGAGTGGAGCAGACAAGAGAGAAAACACCACCTCTAATTGAAATGGAGAGTGTGTGGGTATTGTGTGTGCTAGTGCGAGGGAGGTACACATAATAGGCATAGGCTTAGGCTAATCTCAAGTGCATTTATTTCTCTATTAAAAAAAACTATAATAATCACAAGAGCGGAAAGAAAATAATGTTTAATAAATGAAAATATTTTTAATAAAACAACAAAAAAAAAACAAACAAAAAAAACAAGAATACAATTCCTTAAACAGTGTGTGAGTTAGGACGCATGGACTATAATTGATAGAATTACCTAAGTCTAAGACACCACCAAAAGTAAATTAATAAATACACTAATAAATATATTAATAAATATACTATCGAATGATGAGCATTTCTCATCCCCTGGACCACATGGTAGAAGTAGATGCATAGATGGTGAAACGTTGTTGTGACGTCATTTTAACATTTTAATTTTGTTTTTAAATTGTACAGCACGTGAATCTTAAGGTGTTGTTGTTTTTTTTCTAAATTGACACATCAATTATAGCAAATAATAATTAAAAAAAAAAAAATGACAGCGAACTGATTCGCTATATCCCTTTAAGAAAAGTGACAGTAAAAGATGCTCATAGTGGTCAGGGGCCATTACAAAGTACAAAAATCTAGGAAAACCAGAGACGTTGCGAATATCGAGCGTCGGTGGTGTAAAGGTTAGCATGGTTGCCTTCCAAGCAGTCGATCCGGGTTCGATTCCCGGCTGACGCATTGTTTTTGTCCCAATCCTTTCTACTCGAGCTTTGTACTAGATATGAACAAATCAGTTTCGTACGTCATTTTTACCCACGACGGCATGTTTCAAAATAAAAGAAAAGTTATCCTTTATTACAAAATGTGCCTATAAATATGTTAAAAGTCGACGAAATGATTCAAATGCAATGTTTTACATTATTTTTAATAATATGTTTGGGCATTGAATCATTGCGTTGAAGAGCACCTGTCATCATGATATGTACACGTTAATGTTGAAAAGCCACTGTTATGATATCTAGAAGTAACAGAAAGGATAGACCTTTCAACCTTCGAGGCATCGTTAAAATTTGAATAATGAATGATTTAAAATAATTATGTTATTTTACAGGCTCAGCCTGGAAAATATAAGACAATCCTTAAGCAATCTGAGATCGGAAGACTGGCTTTAATAATGAAAGTGACTCCATACAAATTACAAATTTAATGCTGGAGGCCTTTACGTAGTGGTTGTGACAGTGTGTTGATTAAGCCCACAAAATAGAATGTCCATAAGTCAGCACAACTTCAGATTAAAAAAAAAAAAAAAATTAAGTTACTTGAATGCATGCGTTGTCAAGTAACTTTAATGCGTTGTCAAGTAACTTTAATGCGTTGTCAAGTAACTTTAATGCATTGTCAAGTAACTTTAATGCATTGCCAAGTAACTTAAATGCGTTGTCAAGTAACTTTAATGCGTTGTCAAGTAACTTTAATGCGTAGGCAAGTAACTTTAATGCATTGTCAAGTAACTTTAATGCGTTGTCAAGTAACTTTAATGCGCTGTCAAGTAACTTTAATGCGCTGTCAAATAACTTTAATGCGTTGTCAAGTAACTTTAATGCGTTGGCAAGTAACTTTAATGCATTGTCAAGTAACTTTAATGCGTTGTCAAGTAACGTTAATGCACTGTCAAGTAACTTTAATGCGCTGTCAAGTAACTTTAATACATTGTCAAGTAACTTTAATGCGCTGTCAAGTAACTTTAATGCGTTGTCAAGTAACTTTAATGTGTTGTCAAGTAACTTTAATGCGCTGTCAAGTAACTTTAATGCGTTGTCAAGTAACTTTAATGCGTTGTCAAGTAACTTTAATGCGTTGTCAAGTAACTTTAATGCGCTGTCAAGTAACTTTAATGCGCTGTCAAGTAACTTTAATGCGTTGTCAAGTAACTTTAATGCACTGTCAAGTAACTTTAATACGTTACATTTAGGTTTTTTTGGGATTGGTTATTTCTAGTGCTTCAAAAATTTGCGTCCAACGTTTCATTTCAAACACCCCCTCCCCCTCTAGCTCTCAACCCCCTCCCCAGGATGTGGGTTTGATTTATTAAGAACAATTCGACACAATCCACTTCAACTACTCTACGCATTTTACCAGACTTTATAAGACAGCATATCTAACGCATTTTAAATAGCTAAAGTTAGAATAAAAGACTTAGACCACATATGAGAATGCTTAAGTTTAACTACTATGATTTACCGCTGAGAAAGTGGATTTGACTTTAACCAATACATTTTTAAAATACCGTGAAGGGTAAAAACCAACTCTATTAAAAAGCGACTTTTTTCATTTTATTCATTACTTCCCTTTCCAAAAAAAAAAAATGTTAATCCAATTATTTTCCAGTCGTTGTTTGGACGACATGTTACATTTGTACACTATGGTGTTTGTCTTGTCTACGTCATCACAGACTAACTCTTAACAAAAAGTGTTGAATGTTAGTAATTAGTTTGCCCTTAACTTTCAATTTTCAAGAACAATATATAGTTTTAGATGGTATTTTCGATTTACATAGTGTACACACGATAGTATGTTTAATTTACATAGTTAATACAGACTAACTTTTAAAAAATAATAGCGAATAGAAACATTGTGTTTGTGTTTATGTGTTGGGGGGTGGGGGTGGGGGGGGGGCGACTACCTGTAGTCAAACAAGTAGAATGCGCATAAATAGAATGATAATATAATAGTTTATAACAAATACATTGTCAAATGGTTTTACATATTGAAAATAAAATTTTCATTTCCATAACACATTGATGCATCTGAATCTAAGACATTTAAAGCTTCATGCAGCAGGTCAATTATTGTGCAGAAAGTAAGGGTCGATACATTGAGCTAAATATCTGGTAGGGTTCACTCGCGTCTTTCCCCTGCTTGAGACACACACACTTAATAGTCCTGAAATCAATATTGGCTCACGTTAAATAGAATGGTTGGATTGTGTTTTTTAAAAGTTATTTTGAAAGTTTCAAGACTGACTAAGGTTAAAATTGACCATCTTAAGACAAAATGATTTAAAATAAACAAAGATGTGTCCAAAAGTTGCATTTTTTGTTGAATGACTGGAAATAATGCTGTGGTTTGTAAACATGTTCATTATATATTTTTTTTTCAATTGTCTTTGATCTATAGAGTAATCTTATCTTGTGTACCCTTTTTATTGAATGTTCTTCAGTAACGCTCGCACAAATTCCCTAAATACAATTTTAACAACATTTAGTCTGCGAATGTCCACCATCGTGTGTAGTATAAATTGTCACATGTAAATACCTTATCAAAAAAAAAAAAAAAAAAAAAAACAAACAAACAAAAAAAACAAAAGAAAAAAAAAAAAAAAAAAAAACCAACCTACCAAACAAACATAGGCATATGAACTGATATACGACATCTGTTATCTATAAACCCACTTCCCAAACCTAACCATATCCTAGAACTATGGTAGTTATAGTGTCATCAGTGATTGCTGCAAAAAATACATCTAGGCTCATCTAACACAATACCGATATTTTTGTCAGTAATTACTCTTACAATACGTCGAGGCTCAACAAGCACGATACCGATACTGTCATCAGTAATTACTCCAACAATACATCTAGGCTCAACTAACACGATACCGAGTACTCACGTGTGCTCCCTCCCCTATCGACTGTGCTCCCTCCGTTCTGCTGAACGCTGGGTTCCACCTGTACACTGTTGGCTTTCTGACACAGCACAGCTGCCCCCATGATGGCACACGTTCACTCTAACACAACACGTGCACTGTGCTAATCAGTTTGTTGGTTTTTTTTGTCACTAGTTCGAGATTAGCGTATAGTTCAAGGTCCAGCCTTGACTATATATACACATGTCTGTGAGAAGGGTTTCCTAAATGCATAGATTGCTTCTTCCAGTGGCTTCAACACAAAAACTTGAACTATAATGGATGTGTGATTTTGTTATAACGAGAAACGATTCTTCAGGGACGAGCAATAAATGAAATGAAATAAACTGGCAATCTCAAATGGAGGGAGCAAAGTCAGACCAATGATTGATGTGGCTGCCTAGAAAAGGCAGATCAGAAAGTAGACATCGAAGAAGGAAAATGTGCTCCATCTAAGAATTTAAGTTTGTATGCAGTTTTTGCAGTTTTATTTTCAATAAGATTGTTTGGGGTAGACTAGCTTAATTTTTTTTAAATTATTATTTTTTTTTAAATCAACTATCTCTGTCTAAATATTGACATAGAAGTGTTGTATGCATCAAAAGTCACAGGTACTAGTTAATCAATCAAAAGTAATGCTGTGAAAATGAAAAGTGGTAAAAAAAAAAAACCCTCATTGAGTATCCCAAGTGTTTAATTTGTGTTCCGTCTATTGAAGAACATTAAGGAAGACGCCAAGAAATAAAATGGTTGCAGGTTGTTTACGCTTAGTAGAAGGAAACTTCACCTGATGTTATCAAGAAAGGATGAGAGAACCAAAGAAATAATGGCTTTATGTTTTGCTATTCTGACATAAATATCAGAAATACTAATCTGTATTTATTTATATTGCGTGCCACCACAATAAAGGCATCAGGCAGAATAGACAACAATAATCTGCTTCTAGGTATCCAACAATTGGGTATCGATGTCTCTAACGGGATATTCAGCACTAGAAAAGCTTCAACTCACTCTAGAGCAGGGGTTGGAACCTTTTTGTCTGAGAGAGCCATGGACACACATATTTTGAAAAGTAAATCTATGAGAGCCATACATTATGTTTACAACTAAAAATTCAAGTAAAATGTGTGCATTTTGTGTAATTTCAACACTAAAAATGCAATAATTAGGTCTCTGAATTCTTTTTAATAACATTGTTATGCTGTTGCTAATCAATAATGAGTATTTCTTACCATCAATGCGACTTTTTAAAAAATAATCGAACATTTGTCTGCGAGTCAGATGCAGCCATCAATAGAGCCACATCTAGCTCGCGAGCCATAGGTTCCCGACCCCTGCTCTAGAGATAGAGTTAAAACATAAGAGCAACATTGTGATCTCAGTGACGATTCATGCTATGACATAATATCTAGAAATTGGAAATAGGCAGTGGAGTATTGAGGAGTGGGGAGTAAATGTTGAGGGGCGGTGTTTGAGCAGGGGCGGGATTTGTCTCCTTCTACAGGAGGACGGCATATTCAGACACCAGTAAAATCTTATTCGTGGAAGGGGTGGGGAAAAATTTGGCGCGCCCAAGGTGGTAGTGGCCCTAGCGAGGCCACTGGTGATAAGGAGTTAATTATTGCTCCCATTTGACCAAAGAAACAGAATATTGCCGACTTCCGCCCAGATGTCCTTGAAAAATGCCCACGGCCGATAGCTCACTGTTAGCGAATAGAAGCTAACGAAGCTAATTTTGATGCAGATTGAATTTTGAAAGGAACAAAAAAAAAAAGGAGTTTTGCACGTTTTAAAAATTGCCTTAAAACCGTATATTTAAGAAAAAGTGTGCGTATATTATATCCTTTCCTCCCCACCTTCCACGTTGAATGTGCTGTTAAACTTACTTTGAGAAGCCCCGAATCAGAGGCAATCTATTTCTACGCGCGTTATATCCATTTGGTAATTGGCAAAAAAGTGCACGGCATCACATCACGTCACGTGATCACGTTATGGCTGCCAAACGTCGTGAGGGGTGGGAGGAGCAGACGCCAGCTGGTGAAAGTTACTTTACGGGTGGCGAAAAGGGCAACAAGGTTGAAAGTCAATGTAATTTTATAGTCGGAGGCGAATTTATGTTGGGAGTCAGCAGGCAATGGCGGTTCTTGATTTGTAAGATATTATTTTTTATGTAATATTTCAATATCCATTTTTTATTTAAAAGGGGAGGTGGAAAATGGTACGGTTGCAGTGCGAGGCAGTAGGTGGAGAGTGTTAGTTTTTGTGTTGCTTTTTTTTTGTTATCTATGTGCGACAGCGTGGATTTTAAAGTAATAGGAAATTGTTAGTAGACTCACAATAACAGATTAATTTAAGACAGTAGAAGTAAACCAACGCTAAACAATTGGCTGAGAGAGTGGACGTACACAGGCAACTCTAGTCATCTCGTGGCAGGTGCTCGCGTAAGGCTAAGGAATGACTGAACCTTGGAGGAATATAATATGATCCTGGCAAGCGGGAGTCAATTGACTCAGGACGATGCCAATAGGTTTGTTGAAAAAATCACACTTTGAACAATAATTTGAATAACTGGGTTCATTCAGGGGCGTAGGAAGTGGGGTTGTAGAGGGGCGGTGCGCCCCGGTGGCACTTTTAATAATGTATTTGGGGGCGGTATTTTCGGTCAACCGTAGAGTTTTTCTCGTGGAATAGAGCTGTACAAACCTTGACCTGCCTTTGGCGACACTAACCCTAGCTAGCCTACTGCGTGCACTTCAGCTTTAAAGAAAAAAATGTCATCATATATACATTTTTTTTCTTCTTTTAAAATATCAAATGGTATTGGTTTTTTTTTTTTTTTTTAGAAAATTTATGTATTCTAGTTTCTAATGCTTAGCCAAACTTGATACCTTTGTTTTTTCTTTCACAATTACTTTAGCTTTAAAGAAAAAAATGTCATCATATATACATTTTTTTTCTTCTTTTAAAATATCAAATGGTATTGGTTTTTTTTTTTTTTTTAGAAAAGTTATGTATTCTAGTTTCTAATGCTTAGCCAAACTTGATACCTTTGATTTCTCGTTCACAATGCAATGTGATCATATACAGGTCATCAATTGTGTGCGCCCCCCAATCTTCGGCTCCGTGTTTCCAAATGGTGATCCATTTTGACACGAGCCAAGGGTTTAGATTTCAATGTATTGATTTGTATACGCCAAGACCTATCTGCTTCCCACAGGCTCCCAAAGGGCCATGAGAAAACAGTAAATCAATAGGGGAGAGAAGCTACGCCAACAAACCCAAACAGGGGACATTAATTGAACCGGGAACGACGACAGGAAATTGAGTTATCTTCCCAAGGTTTCCCCCCTTTTTCTTTACTTTTCTTTTTTTTTCCTTTTCAAACTTGCAGTTTTCTAGACTCCCATTAGAAACGGGAGGTGCAAAGGTCCCCCCCCCCCCCAAAAAAAAAAAAAAAAAAAAAAAAAAAAAATTAAAATAAATTACTCTCACAGCTATTTAGGAGAATGATGGGTGCGCCTACGTTTGTGGCACCACTTAACAGAGATCTTAAATACGCATTAAAATCACGTGCGTTCGTGAATAATACCACGTGACAGGTTCCGGTTCAAGTTGATCAACTTTGGAAATTTCCGAAAGAATTCGGTACACAGCACAAAGCACGATAGGACAAAATGTTCAAATCGTTTTATAGTTGCCATTATGATTATGATACTGGTTTACGTGCGCCGCTAACATATGCACTAGTCTAACGTAAACGATTTTGACGTGAAGATAGGCTATCCTCATAGCCAAACCCCATGCATCAAAGGATATCCCACCAACCTATTCAAATGGAAGTTTGTTAAAATGTATAAAGACATCTCTCAATCTATTAATGTTAGCCATTTCATTTTTTTTTTCAAAGATAAGCAAAAATATCCCCATAACAAAAAAAAAAAAAATCTAAACCGTTAAAGGCGATCACACCCCTATTCGACAAAGTTAAACTCCCTTTCTAGGAATCATGTCATAAAGGGTTTACGTGTCCGCCGAGTTGATCTTGGTTTTGTTAAAATTTATAAAGACATCTCTCAATTTATTAATGTTAGCCATTTCATTTTTTTTTTTCAAAGATAAGCAAAAATATCCCCATAACAAAAAAAAAAAAAATCTAAACCGTTAAAGGCGATCACACCCCTATTCGACAGAGTTAGACTCCCTTTCTAGGAATCATGTCATCAAGGGTTTACGTGTCCGTCGAGTTGATCTTGGGAAGATCAGCCAAGATACACACAAAATGGCAACATCGATGACGAAGACTTAATGGATCGGTCAAAGCACTTACCACATCGGAAAATACAGCGAGTATATATCAAATATTTAAAGATGAATCCTCTGAACACAAGAGAGACACGCCGGGGAGAGTTGCCACCAAAAGTCAAGGGAGACACGCCGAGGAGAGTTCCCCCCCCCCAAGCCAAGGGAGACATGCCGGAGAGAGTTGGCCCCAAAAGCCTATAGAAATAAGAGATGAGGGCTCTTTGATCCGAGTTATTGAGTCAAAACAACTGAAAACGAGCCTTAGTCGAATATCAATTTGACGTCGACTCTACGGGACTTCTCTAGGGGACATCTCTACGGGACATCTCTACGGCACATCTTTACGGGACATCTCTACGGCACATCTTTACGGGACAACTGAACGGGACATCTCTAGGGGACATCTCTACTGGACATCTCTACGGCACATCTCTACGGCACATCTCTACGGTACAACTGAACGGGACATCTCTACGGGCCATCTCTACGGGACATCTCTACGGTACATCCCTACGGGACATCTCTACGGGACATCTCTACAGGACATCTCTTTGACATATGTCGACCAGCCGATTTAACAAAGAGATGTAGATCTGAAATTCCGCAACATTGGCGGATCATGGGGGAAAGCATACGAGCATACTTGCTGGGACATTTTTTGAAGTTCCGAGTAAATAAAGGTAAAAAAAAAAAAAAAAATTATTATAGTTTAAAGATCAGTTTAACACATTATTGCCTTTAGTACAATAAATATTGGTAAAATTATTTAACATTTTGAATTTCGTTATTTACTGTTTAAAAAAATTAAATTGTGTAGTAATAAAGAATATGAGACTTTGATCAATGAAATGGCTGGCATCACATTCCTTTATAACACTCGCCCATCCACTTTTATATAACATGCTGGTGATTTTTTTATATTTTTTTTAAAAATCTGAAATACCAATACTGAATTAAATTACAAATAATTATTTCCTTAAAAATTGCGGGTAGGGTGAAAGAGATAGATAGAGAAAGAGAGAGAGAGAGAGAGAGAAAGAGAGAGAGAGAGAGAGAGAGAGAGAGAAAGAGAGAGAGAGATGTGAGGGGAGAGAACCGGTTGCCATTATTTGAATCTGCCTCAGCCCCAGAGAGCTAGTGTTTAACGCCAATGTTAACCTATCCGTTTAGCTGACTCAAGCCCGAGAAGACAAGAGCCATCGACAAGGAAATGACTCGCGCCTTTGACAACAGTAACGCGATGAAATGACAGTGACGTACTCACCGTAACATTGGGATGGGGATCTGAAATATCGATTGATTTTGTTTAAGGGGAGCAGGGGACATCACAACAACAGTTAGGGGAGATTATTTTTTGAACAATCGCACTGGCTTTGGAAGGGGAGGGGGAGAGAGATTCACCATAACAGTAGGATAAGGTTTAGGTTATTGGTTGATAGGCTGGGAAAGTTCTAACCGTAAAAGTGGGATGATATTGGCGGTATGGATGGGTTAGTGGATTTGGACACACTGATGACCGTCTGTATGTTGGTCTCTTTTAAATTATGTATCGCCACATCATTAGTTAATTCAAAGTTTAAGCTGACGTAATTCATAAATTTAAGGAGTAAACTAAGCTCGTATATATTCACAACTCAGCGGTGAATTGGAAAACATAAAATGTATAAGGAAACTAAACAACTCCTAAAAACACAAAGCCGGTCTTAAAAATAGTTCATATCTGTTTTAAAAATTATTTTATAAAATTATTCTTAAGTCTCAGGCACTTTTACACAGAAGATATATTTCACCAACTATTTCTGGAAAAAAAACAACACACACACAAATATTGCACACCAAATCCGCTTGCGGTATTTTGACGAATCTCATTTGACGCAGTTAGCGGGATTTTCCACGCAAAATCGGTGGCATCCTACATTTTTTTAAAAAATATTCTCCTTTAAAAGTAGGAAAACTAATTTTGGGGGGTTGGGAGTAGAGCTGAAAGTTTGACAGAGCGTGTTGTCAAAGACAACGAGTCAATGTGCCGAGTTTTATGTTGACGGGACGTGGTTCGTTCGTAGATATGCAAGGTGGCAAAGACAGATCGTAATGATCATGGTTCATCCGAAACTCTCTTTTTGCCCGGTTTGCCACCTGGATATGGTCTTACATCTTTAAGAATCGGCATGTTTCATCTTAAGCCCTCTGACATCAACTCACTGATCATCTCTAGGACATGCCACTTATCCCACTCATTTCCTCATCTATCGTGATAACCCATTCCCACTACCACCGACATATCATCTCTAGCCCATGACAATTTTGTGTACTCCCTTACTTTATTCACCGCGTTAAATCACTCACTCTTACATCTATGGAAGACACGGAAACCCTCTTACACGTCTTGATTCCGTCCCAGAAATAATAAACAACCGACGTGATGGATTCTCAAACTGTAAACATGGTCTGGAACTGAGAGAAGAAAATCCTTTTGGCTAGTGTTGCGGAATCGATACCCAATTAATAGCTTCGACTCCAAAAAGCAAGCATAGATTCGAATACAGAATAAGACTCATTTCTGAGAGTTATTTTCTGGTGCAGATGAAATCAAATTGATGTATTCAATTATATTTGGTATTGTAATACATACTTATTAATACCTCTATTTCTTTTTTTATTTCAAGTAGTAAAGACTTTGATATAACTTCTAATCAGGGTTTGTATGACGTTGTGCTGAGCTTTCAACACTTGCAAGGAAAAAAAAAAAATCTGAACGAAAGGGGTGGACATTTTTCAAAGATTTCTTTTTTTTCTTTTTTTTTAAACCATCAAAAACCAGCAATCCATGCCCGACTTCGACTGCCAGCTAGAAGGACTCGCAAAGCCGCTCAGAAGTGAACACGGCCTGGAAGTGACAAAGGAAATCACTTTGAGACAGCCCAGAAACACCAAGAACTCAGTCCAACATTTAACTACAGCGAAAATTCAGTAGTACGAGAAATTCGACGCTACAAGTAGGAACTGAGAGACCTCTGCTGTATGACACGCATTTGGAGGAAAGAAAAACACGACGTGATATTTTCTTCTGTCCTATTCTCAACAATTCATGTAAATCAAGATCGATACATAATTGATTTGTGGCGAGTAGTCAATACTTATATCATGAAATGTTAACGGTTATCTCATCGTCTCGTATAGACAGGCTGTCACAATATATATATTTTATCGTATATATATATATATATTATATATGTATATATATATTAAATAACCCAAAATAACAAAGTTTATTTTTAAATTATAAAAAATCCCTTATAAAATGTAATATCGACCAAGGGGTTTGGCTAAAAATGTGAAAAAAACAACAACATGTATACAAGTAACGCATTTTAGTGCCCCCCCCCCCTTTCAGGCTCGCAACCAAACATGTGTTTAACGCCCCTGAACTATCTTAATATTCTAGTGACCCGCCCATTTTTACATCCCAGATTCATTTCACCAACGCACTTTCGATTTTTTTAAAAGACTCTCATTTAGCGCAGTTATCGGGAATTGTATTTCGTGCAATCATATTGCCTTCACCTTTCCCTTGAGAAACATGAACAACTGATTTTAAGTTGTTTTTTTGTTTTTTTGGTTGTTTTTTTTTTGTGTAGGGGGTGGGGGTGAAAATTTGAAAGCATATTTTGTCATCGGTAATAATTAAATATTCCATTTAACAGCTCCATCGTTTCACGAGAAGTGGGTCAATTAGTCATCGTAAGGTCTAGCCAGCCACCCAGCAACGAACAGAAGCGAAGTGAAAATCAAGGATTTAAAAATGTACACATTTTCGTTAAAAAAACAACAAATATTCAGGCATCCTTGGATTAACTCAATATATATGGTTTGTCTCTAAAACAACAAGATTTCTCAAATTGGTGGCCATGAGCTTGGAGACTTTGATTAGTAGGACGACCTCCAGCTTGAACAGCACGGGCCAAAGTGTTCGATGGGATTTTTCATGTGTTGGTTTCTTTCTTTTTGTTTTCTCCATTTGTTCAATTAAGAAACGAAAATATACTTGGTTTGCTACAATATTAGTCATCCTTTACGGATTCCCCATAAGTAAATGTCTGCAAGTATTAAATATGGAAACCCGTTAGCACTCCTTTGGACTTCAATTATATCCTTAAAATGAAAGCGTAACTTTAGAATGAGTTTACGCCACCCCACCCCACCCCCCTTGTATAAACACACCCGCCCCCTCCCCACGACAGCTGTACCTAAATATTCCTTGCCACTTTACAGAAACGGACAGTGTTACAATAACAGTTCATGTGTATACATCTTATGATGCCTCAAAAAATACTTAGTGTTTAAAAGTGTATACAAATTATTCATTCACTGGTGTATGTATAAAAGTTATGCTCGGACTCATTAGCCTTGGACAGCAACTCATCTAAGAGAAGGAAAACTCTGAATTCAAACCAGGAGCCAGAATGATCAATATATTGGTCGTGGACATTAAAATATAGAAAGAAAGAAAGTTATCTCATATATTCATAATAATCACCAAACAGAGCGGTACATGGTCTGAGCGGTGACAACCAAACATACAGGAAAGAGCGATACCTGGTCTGAGCTATCAGTTCGACTCACGACAATTTCAAAAACGTGTACTGACGCTGTGAGTTTAGAGTAGGAAACAATGAAGACGTTAGGACAAATCTGGAAGTTTAGTGTGGGCGGGCTGAAAGCTACACGTAAACAAGTCTATTCAACGATTGCTTACTTCTGGTGATTTTAAAAGCCATTGACAGAAAACGGACTCAACACAACATGGACTTTACACAAGATGGACTTCACAGAACGACAACTTTACAGAACATTGACTTAACAGAACATGGACTTAACAGAACATCAACTTAACAGAATATCAACTTAACAGAACAAAGACTTAACAGAATCTAATGCAATGAAGTTTTCTAAGAGTCTTTCAACCTGAAACACAGAAAGTTATACGATTATTACAATGCAGGGCGACATCAGGAACAAACTTCGTAATGAGACTTGGTCCAAGTACATAGGACACAGTGCTAGTTCTACGACACGGCCACATTTGATACCACATAGTTATAATTGATACCACACAGGTACAGTTGATACGACACATTCATACTTGATATGACACAGTTAGAGATGATGTATCCGTCTACGGCACAGTCATAGTTGATACGACACAGTCATAGTTGATAAGACACAGTTTAGTTTATACGGCACAGTCATAGTTAATACGACACAGTCATAGTTGATACGACACATTCATAGTTGATAAGACACAGTTATAGTTGTTACGACACAGTCATAGTTGATACGACAGAGTCATAATTGATATGACACGGTCATAGTTGATAAGACACAATTATAGTTGATATGACACAGTCATATTTGATACGACACAGTCATAGTTGATACGAAACAGTCATAGTTGATAAGACACAGTCATAGTTGATAGGACACAGTCATAGTTGATAAGTCTACATCTTAATGCATGCGGCACCATCATTGAGAACATAATAGTTTTAGTGAACAACATATTACTAGTCCTACTCATAAGACACAATTCTAGCCATAGAACAGTTCTTGAACATAAGACACAGTCCTTGGCCATAAGACACCGTCATTGGTCATACGACGAAATCCTTTACCATACGATACATTCATTGACCATACGACATTCTCATTGACCATAAGACACGCGTTGACCATATGACACACTCACTGACCACATGAAACAATCACTGACCAAACGACACACTCATTGACCATACGACACACTCGTTGACCATACGACACTCGCTGACCATAAGATAAAGTAAATGACCAGTCATAGTTTATAAAATACTGTCCATGCCTTAGGGACGCAGTCCTTAACAACAAAATCGATGTTAGAGCACAACAATAAATTAATAGATCCATTCGGTAGAGTTTAAAGCCTTCAACAGTGTTCGATTCAAAATGTGGTCTTGTTTCTTTTTTTTGTTGGTTTTTTTGCTTGTTAGTTTTTAAAACGTTTTTCTCCAAAGCATGCATTTGTTTTGTTGTTGAAAACCAGACTCCAAGTGTATCAGACATTTCCTAATAGAGAGAAGATCGTTGTACTTCTCGTATCATAAAGTGGAGCTCTCGTATCATAGAGTGGAGTTCTCTTATCATAGAGTGGAGTTCTCGTATCATAGAGTAAAAGTGTGCTAATAAGCATTCATGAGATGTCAAAACATGTCAGTGATCTGTTTCAGAGAGGCTCAGCCTGACCACCCAATTCAATCATTAGACCCACATCAAGGTATGTCAGTGATCCGAGAGGCTCAGCCTGCACAGTCAATTCAAACATTGGAGCCACATCAAGGTATGTCAGTGATCAGAGCCAGAGAGGCTCAGACTGCACAGTCTATTCAAACTGTGGACCCACATTAAGCTATGTCAGTGATCAGATTCAGATTGGGTCAGCACCTTGTCAGTGTTTAGAGACTGAGTGGCTCAGTGACGTGTCAGTGATCAGAGTGGCTCAGCCTGCACACCCCATTAAAGCACTGGACCTAACATCATGTCGAATGACGAGATCGATCTCCCACGACCCGACCCCGACATGTCAGACACCTGGAGCACAGCATGCCAGACAACCAAGAGCACTGATGGCATGCTTTCAAGATGGCGTGACCTGGTTCAGCACACGTCCTAAGACTATTTATGTACCATACTCGCAAGTGCTCTGTGATAATTAACTTAATAGAAAGGTTCATGGAATAGGTACCAAAAAAAATTGCATGGCTAAAAAATGTACATTTTCCAACCACACGGAAATCTAACGGCACAATACAGATGTGTGAATGAACACAAAAATTAACAGACCAACTGATTCCGGTATACATAAGGCCATAAAGACAGGGTTATGGATGTACAGTTTGAGAATCGGCGGCATTGGAAGCTAGTGAGCCGCGTGGCTTGTGACGTCATACGGTTATTAAATCAATCTATTTCAAGAATGGTCTCACGACAGTTTGATTGGTCGATATGTCTAATGGTGGGAGGAAGGTAAACACAACATCGCGTTTCCGGTCTCAAAGTTAAAGGATTCTCTTCTTAAAGCGATAAAAATATATGCTTCCGTTCTGTTATCAATAACTAATAAAATACATTATTAAATATAACAACGTATACATACTTTTAAGCTAAAATTAGATGCGTTTTTTTTAAAATTCGTATGGATACTAGGGATGTTTAATCCGGATTTTGATTTATTGCTCAGCCCTTAACTGTCTGCACAACAAGGTGATACCACAAGGTGATACCACAAGGTGATACCACAAGGTGATACCACAAGGTGATACCACAAGGTGATACCACAAGGTGATACCACAAGTTGATACCAGAGGGTGATACCACATGGTGATACCAGAAGGTGATACCAGAAGGTGATACCAGAAGGTGATACCAGAAGGTGATACCAGAGGGTGATACCAGAGGGTGATACCAGAGGGTGATACCAGAAGGTGATACCAGAGGGTGATACCAGAGGGTGATACCAGAAGGTGATACCAGAGGGTGATACCAGAAGGTGATACCAGAGGGTGATACCAGAAGGTGATACCACAAGGTGATACAACAAGGTGATACTACAAGGTGATACCACAAGGTGATACCACAAGGTGATACCACAAGGTGATACCACAAGGTGATACCAGAGGGTGATACCAGAGGGTGATACCACAAGGTGATACCAAAGGGTGATACCAGAAGGCGATACCACAAGGTGATACCACAAGGTGATACCAGAAGGTGATACCAGAAGGTGATACCACAAGCTGATACCACAAGCTGATACCACAAGCTGATACCACAAGGTGATACCAGAAGGTGATACCAGAAGCTGATACCACAAGCTGATACCACAAGGTGATACCACAAGCTGATACCACAAGGTGATACCACAAGGTGATACCACAAGGTGATATTTTGACACACTATCAACACAATAATTGTCGAGCCAAGCATACAACAACGTCGCAAAATTTTAATGAGCAAAAATATTTATTTTTTTCATACCAAAATATTTGTATTAGTTAAAAAAAAATATATTAATCATGGATTATGTCCGCCATCAGTCAACGGATAAAAGGAATAAGCAAATAGATCCACATCCCATCACATTACATCATAGGTCCTCGAATTCAGCTAACCACTTTAAAGCCCTTTGTAGGGCCTTGATACGTAATGCCAATCACTATTCTTTACATTGACTATTAGATTATGAAGTTTTTTTTTTAATTATTCATTTAAAAAATACAATTTATGTTTTGTTTTTTGTTTTTTAAATTATTATAAAATTAAGATTGAAAAAGTCAAGAACCGGTTTTCGGTTTGAAATCACTGATGTGTGAATTAGCCGTTTTTTTTTTTTGTTTCAAACATACTTAATGCACACACTCAACAAGTGCTTGGTGCTGAAAACTGTGCCAGTACTTGGAGAATTATTCAAGACGAAGGTCTAGTTACAGGGAAAAAAAATGATATAATTTATCAATTGAATATGGCCATGTCAATCAAGTAATACAACAAATACAATTATAAAAAATAAACAACAATAAAATGTAATGTTTAAATTCGGAGCAATCCACAAGAAAACGTATCTGAAGAAAAACAAATAATCTTAAAAGCATCCAGTTCCAGCCTGCCAATTCATGGGCGGTTTTTTTAACATTAAGTTACACCCCTGGCCATTTGTGTGCAAATCCCTAACATACATTAATCACCCCTACCCCACTTCACTATAGAAGACACTGGTTACCGAAGACACTTTAAATATATCCGTTCATGGTTTAGAATCCATTTTAATAGATGATTTTCACCGATCACTACAGTATGCATATATGAACGGCGAGGCATTAAGTGAGATAGAATGATCGATTTCTAATTTTAAACCACCATGTTACTGAGCACTATTTGTTCATCGACCAAAACTAGAAGGTTAGGAAATAGATTTTGTATTTTTTTTTTTTTTTTTTTTTTTTTTGCTTCTTTAAAAAAAAAAATGTTATTAACCTTTTTTTAAATGTCTGATATTAAATAAATGTATATAACAAAAACAAAATGTAGAGCTCGGCTTAGACTCTCGCTGTCACCACAACAACGGTGTTAGGGTACTGAGTTAATTAAACGTAAAATCATTTCATTTTCATTAAATTTTAAACCAGCTTTAAAGATAACGGATAGTTCATTTTTTTTTTTTTTTGTGTGTCTAATCCACAATTTATTTTTTTATTATTTTTTACACACCTACTTTTGGGATGTATCCTTCATAAAACCATCATGTTATTTAAAGTAAAAACAATGTACACCACAATAAGTCAGCGTAAACTTAAAACCGGTGTATAAATTATTTTATTTTTATTAAATTTTAAACCAGCTTTAAATATAACGGTTATTTTATTTTTTTTTTTTTTTGTGTGTCTAATCCACAATTTATTTTTTTATTATTTTGTACACACCTACTTTTGGGATGTATCCTTCATAAAACCATCATGTTATTTAAAGTAAAAACAGTGTACACCACAATAGGTCAGCGTACACTTAAGACCGGTGTACACACACACACACAAGGCTAAGATTCTTCAGTCAGTGTAACATTGGTTTGTACGTGTACTCCATCGGGAACACGTAGACAAATACTGTCGAAAATCGATCCGCGGTGCCAAGGACTGGAACAGGAGAGTTAATTTGACAGTGGATTAACCCAGCCGTACTCCAAAAGTTCATGTTGTTAAAGGCCGACGTGTCCATGAAATGGTCGAGAGACGGATTTTTTGGCGGTCAGGGGGTTTTGTGTGTGTGTTTTTTTTTAAAAGCCTATGTGAAAATCAAACATTCCTGAGGTGGACATGTCCGATGCGGATTGGTTATAGGACTTTTTGTGAATGGATAAAACATGTCAAAGGCGGACATATAAGATGTGGATTGGATGTTAAATGAACCTTTTTTGTATATTTACCTTTCTAGTTTCTCTAAATCCCTGCATCAATATCTCTTTATCTCTCCCTCACCTCCTATCATATTTCTCTCCCTCTTACTCTCCCTCACATTCTATGATTTTCCTTTCTCTCTCTCTCTCTCTCTCTCTCTCCAACAACATACCACTTTTGTCTCACTCCTCACATTCTATCATATGTCTCCCCCTCTATCTCTCTCCCTCATCTTTTATCCTCTTTCTCTCTCTCCCTCTCTCTATCCCTCTCCTTGTCCCCCCCCCTCTCTCTCTCTCTCTCTCTCTCTCTCTCGTATAGATTGTTCTTTCAAGGATCACAAACATGATAGGAGACAAAAACCGAACATAGAATGCAGGGAAGAAATAATTGACGAAACCTATTGGGGTAGAATAACGATAAAAACAACCATCAATAATCTTGAAAGCTCTAATTGGTTTAAAACATATTCACACACGCAGTGCAGGAGGCCATCATACGCGTAGCACGGTCAGCAAAAAAAAAAAAAAAAAAAAAATCCCCCATCTCAAACTAAATCTACTTTCCGCATCATTAAGTCAATCGATAACTTCTCAGACGGCTTATTTGTTGAAAAGGAAAATTTGAAGGACGAGAAGGACTCCAAAAAAAGGTGTGAGTGGGGAGGGAAAGGCCCTTTAATTTAATACTTGGCGGGAGATCTCTCTGACGCTGGGAATATTACATCAAGAAGGGGGGAAAGGTGGGGAAACGTTCTCTGTCACACGGGGAGGGGGGGGGCGTCCTCTGTCACATATCTGATTGACACGTGCTTGCTCCACCATCACGTCAGTAACACCATCTCTCTCATTTCTCACTTGATCCCTCTATGACTCTGGCATCTCATCTCTCTCTTATTCCTCACTTTTTCACACTCTATCATTCTCATTTCTCTCTTCTCACGTTTTCAAACTGTACCATTATCATTTCTCTTGTATACCTCACTTTTTCACACTCAATCATTCTCATTTCTCTCTTATTTCTCACGTTTTCAAACTGTACCATACTCATTTCTCCCGCAACTCAATTTCTCACTCTTGTTTGTCTCACTATTTTCTCATTGTGCCCGTTTCCTCTCCCAAGCCTTCAGATGCCTCATGCCTCCCATCTCTATAGTATTGAATCTACAATTGCATCTCATATGTTGGGCTCCACATGCTCGTCTTTTCAATATGTTATTCCCTAGTTGAGTTGTTTTAATGTATAAATGTTCATATAATTTTTCAGATTTGATGTTCGCTTACACCAAAGGATTTAAATGTTTTTTTTCAATTGCTCATGGTTCATATAGTTTGTTTTTTTTTTAAGTATATCTACCCACCCCATCTCTCTCTCCTTCACTTAGATTAGTCATCCCATCTCTACCAGGTCGCTCATTATTATAGACAGGTTAGAATGACATGCGATGTTAAGAGAGCTTTGACGCTACTGACATCCATGTAGTTATCGATCATGTCAGAAATATTTCCATTGGAATATCTTCATGTCCGTGTGTAATCACGAGCCAATAGAGCTGCTTCTTTGCACTGTCTGCATTACATCACCTGACTAAATTACATCAAGTGCCTATAAAACATCACAAGGCTGCATTACACTAATGTGTACTTGACATTACAATCCAACAACATATCACATCTCTAAATCACTCGTCTAAATCACATCACATATCTACATTAAATTTCTAGATTACATCACATGCCTACATTACATCACATGCCTACATTACATCGCATGCCTACATTACATTATATGTCTACATTACATCACATGCCTACATTACATCACATGTCTACATTACATCACATGCCTACATTACATCACATGCCTACATTACATCGCATGCCTACATTGAATCACCTGCCTACATTACATCACCTGCCTACATTACATCACCTGCCTACATTACAACACATGTTTACATTGCATTAAATGTCGACTACGCCACGAATGAGTTCAAGCTCTTCACCCCCAACTAAATCTCGTCGTGTATTTACCTAAACCGTTTTTCATGATGTCTACGTCATTACACAATGTCGGTAATCTAATTTAAACGTCACAAAATTATGTCAACATAACTATCGTGTTTAAGATTTAAACCTGCATTGTATACCACGACTTATCACTAAAGTATACATGGAAAGTATGAATAGTTTACTATTTCGATCAACACAAACACGTGGTTGTCTAAGTCAAAAATGCAAGCCAGGCATTTTTTTTGTTTTAATGGGAGGCATCATCCAAGGAAGGAATGACACCTTAATTATAAATTATGTTCTAATACCCTATTATAAAGCCTGGGTCACCCCCATCTCACTGAATCAATCCATCATCCAACTCCATATGACCCCTCTCGCACATGCAGATAACGTTGCGTCTGTCATATACTCGTTTCACTTCTTGAAGTATTCTATCGAGACATCTCTTATCATTATGGGATATCTGCCTTGTCTGACCCAGTCACGTCTTTTGATCACATATTCCATTCAGCTCTCTGTGTCTTTCTATTTGTCGAGTTGATCGCACGATCACCTCTACGCGTGATTTTTTTTTTTTGTGGTGTTTTGGGGTTGGGGGGGGGGGGGGGAGTATTACATGTAGTTCATAGAATATACTAAATAAATTACATTAAATAAAATATCTGTGTCTTTCTATTTGTCGTTTTGATCGCACGATCCCCTCTACGCGTGTTTTTTTTTTTTTGTGGTGTTTTGGGGTTGGGGGAGGGGGGGGGAGTACTACATGTAGTTCATAGAATATACTAAATAAATTACATTAAATAAAATATGTTTAACAGACATTTCGCTCAATGTAAACCATCTCTGACTTTTGAGACACCCTATTTTTAAATCAAACGTGCAGATCAGCAGAAAATATTCCCTAACAACCAATGGGCCCTGGTATGGAGGACGGTATGAAGACCATTGATCTGAGTGAGTTCGCCTGGTACTAAGCTCAAAGTGTGTCGTGGGTAATCCTACATTTTTCGAAATTTTTTGTATCATTTTAAAATGTTTCAACACAGAGACGGTAGTAGCACCGCACGTCATCACGCTCTTTTAGTGTACTCAACGGAGTCTTCTTTCTAGCACTATCAGCATTGGTTTATAACCATTTCAGCTTGATTTGGAGCAAGCCACTAGTAGTAGTAATAACTATGTTTTAGATGTGTTGGTCAAAGAGAAGGGAGAGCTAGGCAGAAGTAGTAGTAACTAATTTATAGATGGTTGGTCATGGAGAAGGTCACATGATGTTGGGGGGGGGGGGGACCAATTTGAAAAAAAAACAAGGGGAAAAAATACAAACAATGGAGGGAAAATAAAAAAGAAGG
>CAXITT010000255.1:677224-708816 GCA_964033795.1 Lymnaea stagnalis | reverse complement strand
GTGCATGTGAGGGGAGAGAGTGCATGTGAGGGGAGAGAGTGCAGGTGGGGGGAGAGAGTGCATGTGAGGGGAGAGAGTGCATGTGAGGGGATAGAGTGCAAGTGAGGGGAGAGAGTGTAAGTGAGGGGAGAGAGTGCATGAGAGGGGAGAGAGTGCATGTGAGGGGAGAGGGTGCATGTGAGGGGATAGAGTGCATGTGAGGGGAGAGAGTGCATGTGAGGGGATAGAGTACATGTGAGGGGATAGAGTGCATGTGAGGGGATAGAGTGCATGTGAGGAATAGAATGCATGTGTGGGGATAGATTGCAGATAAGAGTAGAGAAAGCAAGTAAGGGGAGAGAGTGCAAATATGGGGAGAGAGTGAAAGGGAGGTGATAGAGTGAAAGTGAGGGGAGAGAGTGCCAGTGATGGGATAGAGTTCAAGTGAGGGGAGAGAGTGCAAGTAAGGGGAGAGAGTGAAAGTAAGGGGAGAGAGTGCAAGTGATGGGAGATAATGCAAGTGAGGGGATAGAGTGCAAATGATGGGATAGAGTGCAAGTGAAGGGAGAGAGTGCAAGTGAGGGGAGAGAGTGCAAGTAAGGGGAGAGAGTGAAAGTGAGGGGAGAGAGTAAAAGTAAGACAAAATGCAAAAAGGGGGGGGGGTGGAGTGCAAGTGAGTGGAGATAGTGCAAATGTGGGAAGAGAGTACAAGTGAGGGCATAAAGTGCAAGTAAAGGGAGAGTACCGGTGTGAAGAAAAAATGCAAGTGAGGGGAGAGAATGCAAGAAAGGAAATATTTTTTTTTTCTATAGGATAAAATGTAAACATAAGACACCTGGAGTGAAATTTCAGAGAAAAATTGAATTCAATAACGTATAGTATAATGTTTAAACATGTGTACATATTTTATGTTTATACTAAATGAATAAATTGATAAGGATCAGATGGGTGCAATGAGACATTTTAGTTATTAAATACTTTGATACATTGACTAAACCTACAACATTAGGAGTAGACAGATCCAGTTTACTAACACACTAAAAATGATATTGATTTACTAAGCCTCAAAAAGGTTTAAAAGTTGTCCTTTTCCAAATTGTCACTACTGTGAATGCTTTGATTCTTTCTAACTATTTTTTTTTTTTTTGGTGTGGAGGTGTGGGTGATTTAAGAGCTTTATGATTTATGGACAGTCTTCGATCCTGCTTATTTGATAAATTGACTAAACCTAAAACATTAGGAGTAGACAGATCCAGTTTACTAACAAACTAAAAATGATATTGATTTACTAAGCCTCAAAAAGGTTTAAAAGTTGTCCTTTTCCAAATTGTCACTACTGTGAATGCTTTGATTCTTTCTAACTATTTTTTTTTTTTTGGTGTGGAGGTGTGGGTGATTTAAGAGCTTTATGATTTATGGACAGTCTTCGATCCTGCTTTAAGATGTTGGCCTTTCAATGCATTAATATTTTTTTCTAATTAAGCCCTATTTAACAAAGTTATAAAGAATTTTTATATTATCTTGAGTATATATTCATCGCAGACCATATTGCAGTTCACTTTTTGTGGTCTCATTCTCAGATCGCAGATTTTTAACCTGTATTTATCTAATTGTGTATCATGGATTTTTTGCTATATCGCTGGATTTTGCGGTTTATAAGTATTTCTTTATATTAAGTTTTAATACTTTTTGCAGTAAAATAAGCATTTTCTCGTTTAAAAAATGGAAAACAATATAAGAAATGTTAATTAAAACATTAAAATAAATATTTCAAGTAATTTAATTAAAATATGTAGTGTACAGCAGATGAATGGACAATACAATGTTGCCAATTGTGAAGGTTCTGGAAGCTAAGAGATAGACAAGGGATGACTGTACTATCCCTAGTATCAAATCATAGACTTTTTTATAAACAATGTTATTGCTTTTCACAATCTCTTGACTGTTGGCCTAGCTGTTTAAAATTGCTTCAATTTAATTATTTATATTTAAAGATAAATAACATGAATATATTTTATTTTACAAAGTCTCTTGAGTCTAATTATATTTTAATGTCATAGTATAAGACCATACTGACACATTATAGATATAATGAGACAGACACATTACAATCGAAATTATTCATTAGGTAAATGTTGAGATTGATACCCGGGGTTTCCCATCATGGCCGCCATCTTAGTTAATGCTCCACGTGAAGTCACGTGAAGTGTCAACCAAGATGGCGGCCAAAATGTAGTTCAACATGTTGGCCTAATGCCGGCAGTTGTGCTCCAATTATTTGTGCATATTTTTTTTTTCCTTTGAAACTACCGGAACCTGTAAAGTGTGTAAAAGTGTATTTCATGAAACTGTAAGTTGGGTTTTAATTATTTCTTGGTTTTAGAATTATTTTTGGCTTCTTTTTTGCCATTTTTATGGTTTTTTGTTCATTTTCAAATTCCATGTGTTTTTACGGCTGCTAACCATTGCTGCTTACTTGTGGCCTTTGGCTTTGTGTTAGGTTTATGGATCAACTGTTGGCTTATTTAATTTTTTTTTACATTGGGGAGGGGTCATCCCTCTCCGGATAGTCTATTTGTTTCTGATTTTGGTATTTACAGTGGGGGAGGGGTTTGGGAAAAAAAAAGAAGCCAAAAATAATAATTATTCTTAAACAAAGAAATAATTAAAACCCAACTTACAGTTTCATGAAATACACACTTTATTGCAGGTTCCAAATAAAAAAAACAAATAATTGGAGCACAACTGCCGGCATTAGGCCAACATGTTGAAAAGATGGTGGCGCAATTAAATATGATAATTAGCCAACCAATGATAATTTAAAATTATAAATAATCAACCAATTAAAATTTTAATAGGAAACATGTCATCAGCACTTCAGCCAATAATAAAATGAACAAAGGGGAATGACTCCTGCACAAATATTAAATAAACACTCTAATGACATCATGGGTATTAGTCCAAACAATAGCCATTCATTATTATATTGCCAAATATAATTATAGCCTATGCCTACATAAATATACTTTGTGTAGGCCTAGGCAATATTATATATATTATAATAATAATAATGTCTTTTACTTTTGTAATGTGTCAATATTATTAAAGTTTAATGCCGGCTTGCAAATTATACGACCCACAGGCCACATGCGGCCCGCCAGCACCCACTTTGCAGTCCGCAAAGAAATAAAATATTCTATTTTATTATGATTTTCTTAATAGTTCCCCCCCCCCCCGGTTCTATTTGGCCCACACAAGTTTCCAATTAGTATACTATACAGACCATTTTACTTACATTTTGAGTTGTGCAGGCCTGGTTTAATGTGTCAGTATGGCAGTAGTAGGCTTATACTACGAAATTAGATACAGAGACTAGGCATTAGGTGGTAGAAGTGTGTAGGCAAAGAAAAAAAACAGATTTGCATTAGTAGTAGGCAGTATCAGTAGGCTGTAGGGCGATCACTGAATTAGGCGATTAGGATAAATGATAAGATCAAGGGCTAAGAAAAAGAATCAGTAAGAATCAAGAAGACTAGGACTATGACCAAAACTTGAAAGTTAAAATTACACACTCCGTATGGGGCATTAATATATAAATATATAGGACAACAGTAGTGTAGAAAAAAAAAAGACTTCATGAATATAAACAAATAATAACTTACCTGCTCGGACTTTCATCATATTTTCAAAGTATGCACATCCAAATTCGAAAATATTTTCAGGTTGTGATCGCAGTACTTCTCTTGCAAAAGCTTCCAAAATATTTTGAAAACCTTTGGGAACTCGGAGTTTTGTGTTTGAAAATGGTACAGCCATGATTGATCACCTTGTCATAAGCTTGTTTTTAAAAAAAAAACAGTTCGATCCTTTGTTAGTAAATGGTAATGTTGACTAATTAAGCACACTGTGTACCGTCTGCTTCTTACGCTACACTTGTGTATAACCGGATAACATGGTACATAGCAACCGTTTTAGAAGGACCGCACAAAATGAAGTCACGCATTTAGACTTTTCAATTTTAGTTTTGAGAGTAATATGTTTTGTTTTTAATTTACTTGCATTCTTATTTAAACAAAATAGATGAGTTTCAAAATAGCTTGGATTTTAATTTATTTGTTTGATGTTGGGATGTATATAAGTTATCGGATTTTTATATTCAGGTATATAAAATTGTAATCGTTAAATTAACGACATAATATAATCAAAGATTATAATATAAAACCTACTCACTGTGTATGTTAACCATTGGATTCATAAAACTTGTAATTTACCAACTTATTTAATACTGACAGATAGTTTAATTTAAGTTTCAAAAACTTCATCCTATACTATATGTTAAAATAAGCCACAAGTAGAAATATTCCCCAACTTTTGATAAATATAGGTCAAAGAAGTCAAAGAAAAGTTGCATGCTGTACGCATTTCCTTCTCTCGATCCTCGTTTTCCTACTTACTAAGGGAGCAAAAAATGAATCACGACAGCTCACCTGGGCTCGGCATTGCTTACTCACTGAGCATTAAACCCACCACAATTCATACTTTTCATTGTATATATATGTATGACACAGACACATTACAATAGAAATTATTCATTATTATATTGCAATATTGCCGATGCCTACATAAAGTGTTGTAATAATAATAATGTCTTTTTGTTTTGTTAAGTGTCAATATTAGTATATTATAGTTTAATGCAGAGTGCACAACATACGGAATATGGATGAATATTCTAAATGCCTAGGACAAAACATTTATTTAAGTTAAAATTCTAAGATTTTCTACACAACTAGACCTAATACAATCTGGTCAATTAATCATAAGTATAAAATTTTTTTTTTTTTTTAAATTCATATAAAAATTAGAAGTAGGCTATATGGCCAAATAGTTTCAGATGACAAAAAAAATTATTTTGCACAATTAAGTGTTTTAAGATACTTGAAAGCTTTTATTCATAATAATTATTCCAAATATGCTATAGCCAACGATACAATTTTTTTTTCCTTTAAAAGTATTATATTTCATTGAAAAACATGTTAATTCTTTGTTAGCCTATGAGGGTTAATTAATGCAGAGTTTTCCAAAGTGTTTCGTGTTACGGGGCATTTGCTGCATCCAGATTTTCCTATATTTTCAAAAAAAAATAATTCTAAAAAAGTGCACTATTCAATAATTATAATGTATAATAACTTAATAACATTATATTATATTGTTTATAATGTTTACTCTTTTCGCTGTTTCAGTAGAAACCAAGCTATTATTAAGACCACAAACTATAACTAGTTTATCTGTGTCAGATTTATTGATGTTTTATGTGTGTCAGTATCAGATTTATTGATGTTTTATGTGTGTCAGTATCAGATTTATTGATGTTTTATGTGTGTCAGTATCAGATGTATTGAAGTTTCATGTGTGTATCTGTGTGGGTGTATTGGGATATCCCCTGCTTTAATATCACAACTGGTTTCATTGAGGGCACCTTTGTGGTTGCACTGAGGTTAGGTGGTTGCACTAAGGGCTAATCACTGGTTGCAGGGAGGGCAGATGGTTGATTAAGGGGCTACTCAGACGCAATCTTTACCCCCCCCCCCTATTATTATGCTAGTTATCAGCTAGAACATCTCTAAACACTGCCAAGTCAGTGATTTCACTTGGTATATTGGGAACTCCTGAAGGTTAAAATTCATTAAACGAAAGGCACGCTGTAAGCATCGCAGATTCGCGTCTTGCATGACGCCCCTCTGACTTAAATTTTGCGGCTTGTGGTAAGGCGCATCAATGGAAAATAAATATATTTGTTCTTAATTAATTAATTTACTATTACTAAGCAATCGATATCAAAATTAAATTTATTAATAGTTATAGAAAGATAAGCAAATAGCCTATACATTAATATTCTTATTTATGAATTTCATTTTATTAGCATTAATGATTAAATATTAATTAAAGACAGTAAATAAATTATTGTATACGCATTATATGCATAAACAAATCATTATATTGATTGGGTATTTATTTTAATACTATGTAATATGTGTAGGCCAGTGCTTTTTTTGTAAAAAAAAAAATAGGTGCCGATACTCAGTGATGGATTGCTTAGCTTTTAACTACCAGTTCGCACCTCGATGCACCTAAATGAAATTGACAACTGCAAAGATGCAATTTTAAAATTATTAAATTTTAACAAATTAATAATATAATAAATTAATAATAAACGTTAAAATACAAGAAAAGTAATACTTTTTCCCCACATTGAAAAAGGTGCCGATATGCCGTACCCGTGCGTACCGGCACAAAAAATGCACCGGTGTAAGTGTAGGCTAATAACATGCGGCTCTCGAAAAGCTAATTAACCCGATACACTACATAAACTACCTGTTTCTTTTTTGTTGGTTGAAATCCCTGAATTAATTAGTATTAATTAAACAAAGTAGACTAATGCATATAATGCCTAGTGATATTCCTAATAACTAATAGTCATGTGTCAGAATCAGATGCTTTTCATTTAAATTTAGGCTCAAAATTAAAGTAAATGCTGGTGTAAGTGTAATACAGTAAAAATAATTTTAATAGGAATATGATAGGTTAGTTAAAATTATGCAAAATCAAATTCGACATGATCTTTTACTTTTACACTTAATTTAGAGCAGTTTTTTTCTTCATTACTTTTTTTCTTTTCTTTTTTTATTTGTATGTTTTGTTTATATATATATATATATATATATATATATAAATATATATATATATACACACAAATATATATATATTTATATATATATATATATATATATATATATATATATATATATACATGGGCGCCCGCAGGTAGGGGCAAGGTGGGGCACTTGCCCCCCCCCCCGCCTGGATTGATTGGATAAAATTTTTTTAGACAAAAATAGACAAAAAATGTATTAAAGTAAAGAGAAAATAATAAAGAGAAAGTAACTAAGCTGATGTCCTGTCCGTTTGTTCAGTGGCGTAGCGAGGGTGTTTGGCGCCCGGGGACAAGATTCGCGCCCAGGGACAAGATCCATTTATAGCGTCCTTTTTCTTTTTTTTCAAATCAAAAACCTATTATTTTCATCAATAAAATAATATCAAAGCACATTTTGGCACCCCTAACTAGCTGGCGCCCGGGGACATCTGGCGCCCGGGGACATCTGTCCCCCCCCCCATGCCCCCACCACGCTACGCCTCTGTGTTCGTTCACCATACAAAATGCTACAGTAAATTAAAACTAAATTAAAACATTTCTAAAACATTTTTACCCCCCCCCCTCCTGGAAAGTTAATCGATTTTTTTTGCCCGCCTCCCTAGAAAGTTTTCTGCGGGCGCCCATGTATATATAATATATATATTAGTATTAGGCTGAGGTATTTAGTCGTGGCTAACACTGATCAGAAATTTTAAGGTTCACAATTTTGAAATTACAGAAATTCCCAGAAAGAATCGGAGAAATCCGATAACATGTACATTTTGATGGTCAACGAAGTTACTACTTTTGTAAGACGATGGAGATAATGGATCATTCGTTCACTTTTTTAAATAAACTAGGTACATTTATTTTATATTAAAAATAAGTAAGTAATAGAGCTCTCGATTGACATAAATATATATATTAATTAATATGAAGCCTACAAGTACAAGCCTACACTGAGTGACTACACTGTGACTGTGGTCGATGTACTATGTAAACTATGACTCATGACTATACTATACTTTTACTTATACTATACTATACAGTATTATACACAATTATGTGTTTAAAAAAATTGGCTAATGTTAAGAGATGCCCTGAGATCATTTGCGTGTTTTGTCCCTGGCTCCGATAGGGTCCAAACCCTGGTTCCGATAGGGTCAAAACCCAGGTTAGGGATGAGTTGGTTCAGGTTAGGTTTAGGCTTAGGGATAAATTTAGAACATTAATAAGTTCGCCATTGTCATTGTAAAAAAACACAGTGCTATTTCTACATTTTTACCCCAAAAAATTAAATGAATTTCAATTTCTAAATATCCTTTCAGATTAACAGCAACCTGTTCTTTCATGGAGATGATTATATTTTGAAGCTGGAGTAGAGAAACAGATGTCCATATTGCACAACTATCTATTGCCAGAGTGGTAGATTCTCAACTTTGTTCTTATATTGTGTGAATTCAAATTCCAGCCCTTTCATTCACTTTGTAAGAAACTTTTTATCACATTTGACTATGTGCACATTATAAAATAATGACATATTGATAAAGTTTATCAAAAAAAGTTTAGAAAAAAATGTTTATCATAAACATTTTTTTCTAAATTTGTTCACCGATAAACATTTGTTGGAATTGAATTCTTACCTTTGTGGGGCATCAATGAAATGGGTAGTAAAAAATCCTTCTATGACCACCTGCTCATCCCTCTTGTTTTCAGATGATAAAGCTTAAACAATCTCACCATCTAAAAAGGTAAACCAGATCATGTTAACAGTAACAGTGCATTTAAAAAGAAACTCATGTCATCAATTATATTTTGGTGAAAATCATCTTTTAGTTTTGACTGAAATTATCCTTTATTTTCTAGAAAGAACTTGCCATCATAAAAATGGGAATTAGAGAAAGCAAATCAGCTCATCAAGCCAGCACAGTAGGGAGTCCTGGTAAATAAATTGTTTGTTTTTTTTGTCTTAGTGTAGGCCTAAATTGTTTCAACTCAAAATGTGGTTGATATTTCTTTAAAATCTGATTTATTGATTATTTATTATGTCTATCATTTTCTTCTGGGGAATTAGGTATACATTTTTTTTCATATTTGGCCTTCCATAAGGTTTGTTATTAGTGTTCTTAGCTCCAAGTCACCACCATATTACAATAATAACATGTCTGAATTTTTTCTTTTAATTTTTAACAGAAGCTAATGTAGAGTCTGGAGTTTAATTAAAAATAAAGCTACCTGATGAAGTAACAATAACCATGACAATTTATCCAAAATATACAGCATACCAAGTAATTTTTTTTTTTTTTTTACAAGATATACTGCATATGAAGTTAGTTTTTTACTGGAAAAAAATGATTTTATTAATTCTAAAGTGTTTTTCTTGCATTGAAAGCAATATAGTTTTAGATATTATCACCAATTTAATGCTGAGTCGACTCTTCTCTTACCTATTGCGCCAATTATACGTTTCACACATATGAACTAAAAAGGTTATTTAGCTGAATACTTTTAACTGAGCTAGGTAACATTATGTCTTAGGGTTATACTAAAGCACAGCATATTGTTGGATCTCATAACAATCACATCATTTCAAAAGTTGATTTGATTAACAGCTAACCGGCAAAGTCGAGGTGAAGCTAGATTTTGTGAATCCCTCTGTGTGATTAATTTTGCTTCCAGTCGTGTTTGAAAATATTAATAATAGCCTCTACTAAACTAAGCTGGGATCAAGTTTTAGCAATCTAGCTCATAGGGGGCAGTTACTGAATATATACATGGTCAAGAGTGGACAATTAACATTGTGCCATTGGGTGTATAGTAAAGATGAACAAACTGGATGGGGGCCTGTAATACAGAAAGGACCATTCAGTAAATGCAATTTTATTCATCTTACCTTAATAATGTACATAGTTTCTCAAATTTAACTGCACATGAAACTGATTCTTTCTTTTTCTTTGACCAGGTGAACGAAAGCTGTCTAAATCATAGGCCAAACATGAGCGGATATGCTGTGATTGTATGTCTGCCTAATGGAGAGCAAAAGACCCTTAGAGATGAAGAAGAATTTGAGGAATACATTGATAAGATTGAATCAGTGCGCATTGGTTTAATTGGGTGAGAAATAAATAGAAATAACAGCATATATTTAAAAGGAAATTTATTATGATAAGATTTTAAAAATCCATTTAATTCAGAGAAATGTATGTTGGTTAAAAAAAATAGCAAAAATAATTTCAAAATAAGTTTAATTTTTTTTTTATTACTGTTGCGCACTGTTGTCAGTAGGGAGAAATTAATCTCTTATTTTAGTGCATGGCTCGTTATAAAACAGTACATAACAAAAGACGATACCATTACCAAATGATAAATACAATAACAAAGAATGCTATACTCAAACCAGGGCTAATTCCAATTAATAAGATGTATTAATTATTATCATGTTAATTAAATATTACAAAATCAAAAAAATTATAATTAAAACCATTGACTTACAGAATACTGTTTTACTTGTACCGGTACAACGTTGAAGAAAAACACAATGTGCAAAAAGATACAATGATGAATAGGAATCTACATATATGCACTAAATAAAGTTCAATAGCAAAAATAAATCTCTCACCTGGCGTCTTCTGTCTGCCTTCGGCTGTTTAATCCCTCAACTTATATATAGTCAGTTTCTTTAGATGATTTGAGAATAGAATACGCATTGTAATCATTTCTCAAAACTTCCACTTAACTCTACAAGGTTCTAAGAATAAACAGACTATTGATTGAAGCTAATTGTAGGCGAGGTCAAATGGAGACTATAATTAGTAACCCACACCTTAATAATAGTGCAGCCGAATTTTGGGGTCAGCTGGCATTCACAGCACGGGGAAATATGATGTAAACACGTCGTCTACATAACAATTATGTTTAAACAACTTTATGTTAGCTGTAAAAGTCAATAAAAATGTATATTTATTAAAAAAAAAAAAGAATTAATTTTTGTTTTTCACTCATAACACTTTGAAACATAGACACTTACTAGTAAATATTAATAAATTTGTTTTTCCCTCTATTTTTGCTAGGGCGTCACATGACCAGCCATCTAATGAAAATGATCTTGCTGCAGCAATCAATTTGAAATAAATAAGCTGTTATTTATAGAGATGCAACTAATTTTTTTTTAAAACTATAATATTTTGTTGAAGATTTTAGGTGATGTAATACCTTGGTCATATGAATAGAGATGTCCAGCTTTTTTTTCAATTTTTCTTTTTTTTTGTGTAAAATAAAATAGTTAATTTTTTGGGGTTTGTTTTCTGGCTCATGTTTTTAAATGATAAATGAAAATTAAGAAATTAGAATTATAATATTTTTTCTATCATCCATAAATCATGCAATATGTGTTAGAGAAAATAAAAGAATAGATTTCTGAAATACTTTTTTTTTTAACCCTGTTGATAATGTGTTATTTAATTTAACATTTAAAGTGCAATAATTGTTGATCATCTGCCATCAGACACTTTTCTTTGGTGCGATGGCTGATTTTTCATGGCCCATATTATTGGCCACTAGCAAATAAGTCAGAAAAAAGATGAAGATTTAATTTATATTGGTTAAGGGGAAATCACACCGGGGTGTGAAATTCTCTCAGCTATATTTTCCAACTTAGTACCTGATTATAGAGAGGAGTCCCCTGTTGGTTGCAAAATTAATATAGACTTTCTTTATCAAAGTTATTTCAAATGGATTAAGATTAAAGCAATGATTTCAGTGATATTCCACACGTTAATGACGGTGATGGCAACATAAGAGTCAGATATTGACAATATTAGCCCTAAGCTTAGTCGTATTGTTACAGACCCATTGGGTTGGAAAGTATGGAAATCCAAGAGAAAAGACAAAGATTGGATCCCAAATACCTACCCTAAAGAATTTCAAAGACATTTTTGTTGGTGAATGTTCTGGAATATTAATTAATAAAAGTGGATTTAATAACTTCATTTGAAAAGGAAATTTTTAAAACTAATTTTGTGCATTCCCCCTTCCTATTTTGTATGACAGAAATTTGAAGGTAGGGAATGAGAAAAATTCACCAACATTAGAAGTTTCAAAATAAGTAACTATAACTTGACATTTTCTGAAAGAATACTGTTTCTAACATCTCAAAAACTTGATTTTATGAGTTTGAACAAGATAAGATTAGATTCTTTAATTGATCCAAACAAATGGAAATGTTTTATGATTGCATAGTAATTTTCAGCACATAAATAAAAAAAATTTGAATACAAGACAGTTATATTATGGAGTATGAGATTTGGTTGAAGTCAGAAGTGGGGTAGTAAATTTTACACACTTTTTAAAAATCAAATCAACATAAAGTCAAAATCAACATAAAATAAAAAATATTATTTTCTTACAGTTAGATATCTTGTCCAAATGTACTTTCAGAAAATGTATACTTGTAAGGGTCTCTGAATTCTTTTAGTATGGGATTTTGTCACTTTTGACTAGCATCTGAAAATGCTAAAAATGTCTTGACGCCACAGAAAAATGTACTTTTCAGTTATTGGATACATTTTTGCAAATATTATATTATCTCCTTAAATTACTTTGTTGAAAGGTATTGTGAGTTTTATGTTATTTTTGTCATCTAATTTTTAAACTACTAGAGTAACTAATTTGCTCAAAGTTCTTGTACCAGTAAGTATAATATTTAACATGGAAATCCCATTTTGCCATGTCAACTTATGTACTGGACTGCATTTGGGTCATCCTATCAAATGTTTAACTTTTATTAGCCAAATCTTCTCTTTTTATAGTTAGATTTTCTGTAATAATAGTTGACATGGGTGAAAGAGTTGATCATCCGTTGATATCAGTAAAAGGAGTGACCAACAAGGGTTTTATGAACTGGGTTTGGAAGACAGAAGGCAAAAGCTGCAAATGTGTCATGTGTAGTCACCTCAATTGTTGCTTTTGGAAGCTTGTTCGAGTCCCTTATTGTCTTTGGCAGGAATTAGTTGAACAATAGTTGACATAAGAGAAAGAGGTGACCTACTGTTGACATCAGTAAAAGAGGTGACCTACTGTTGACATCAGTGAAAGAGGTGACCCACTGTTGAAAGAGGTGACCTACTGTTGAAAGAGGTGACCTACTGTACTCGCCAGTGATTTAAAGTAAAGTTGATGTAGATAACTTTTAACATTCTAACTAGAAATAGTACTACAAACAATGACTGTGACAATGCATGAACTACAAAACTACTAAATTTACTTGATAAATTTGCATGCAAGTAACACACTCTCTAAGAATCCCATTTTGTGCTCAATTCTCAGAATTTTATGTTGTGCTCCTATTGAAAACAGCTTTGCAGCCATGCATAAATATCTAGAGAACTATTTATGTAAGTTTTTGCATTTTATTTTATTAGTTTTCAGGGTATTTATTTTCACTACATTAGTTAAACCCATAGGAATGTTTTTTCAGACATGAAAAACCCTGTGTATGATTGAACCAGTGATTTCAAGCTGAGCTGGAGAAGGTTATTTTTGCTTGGAGCTGGAAATATTCGGTAATGCTGTGAGACTCAAAATTTATGAACATTTAATTAAAAAAAATTATTATTTTAGATATTTAATTTTGAACTTTATAATTTTAAAAAAAAATTTGTTTCATTAAAATTCTACCAGCTACTCATTTACACCTATGTTGCCCCTACTCTTCTGCCTTCTACGTTGCCACTCTCTTCTACAGATATGTTGCTGGTACATGCATTACTTTTGCCAAGTAAATAAGATGGGTTAGTGACAATAATATTTCTTAAGCACTTAGCCCCCCCCCCCCCCCTAATCCCCTTTTTATTTTTCGGGGGGGGGGGCAGGGCTGGCAAAAAATTTTTTGGGGGGGGGGGGGGGGGGGGGGTTCGGCCAAAACAAGCCAGGTCTAAATCTTGGTTTTGAAGTCTGTAACTAATCCGATGTAAAGTTGACCAATGTGCCTTATTTGGTCATGTTTGAAATTTGTTACAAATATTGTTGTAAAATTTACCAATGTGCCTTATTTCTTCATGATTAAATTTTGTAAATAATCTGTGTAAGTTGATCAATGTACCTTATTTGTTCATGTTTTAAATTTGTAACTAGTTTTGTTGTAAAATTTCATTCATATGCCTTATTCTTCATGTTTAAATTCTCAATGATGTTAACTTATATGTGGAAACTTTGGCTGCAGTCCTTAAAGGATAAATAAAATGTGTTTGGTTGTTTTTTTTAAATGTATTGACATAAGAGTGCATCTGCAGTGTTATTAATGATGTTATGTTTTTAATTCAGCATGTTTCACTCAAATTAGAGTGGATGTTTTTAAAAGGTTGTTAATATATATGAACAGTTTTTATAATAAACATAGTAACAAACTGTTACATTCATTTAAATGCTGATGAAGTGTATTTATAACTTAAACATACCAAAAATGTTAAAGCTACATTATGTTGATAGGTTAACCTACCAATAAATGGATACATTTTGATCCAGCTCTATCATTGATAGGTTAACCTACCAATAAATGGATACATTTTGATCCAGCTCTATCATTGATAGGTTAACCTACCAATAAATGGATACATTTTGATCCAGCTCTATCATTGATAGGTTAACCTACCAATAAATGGATACATTTTGATCCAGCTCTATCATTGATAGGTTAACCTACCAATAAATGGATACATTTTGATCCAGCTCTATCATTGATAGGTTAACCTACCAATAAATGGATACATTTTGATCCAGCTCTATCATTGATAGGTTAACCTACCAATAAATGGATACATTTTGATCCAGCTTTACAAAATGTGTGGTGTTGTTTGTTATGCCACTTATTGTTGGAGCTTGGAAACTATCATAGGTAATTTACATCAGTTAAGTCAATCAGGATATGATAGAGATGAACATTTGATTAAAAAAAAAAACTATAATATATATGTGATGTTATCATTGTATTGCATTGTCAAAGAAACTTACCTTTTTTTGTCCTTGAGTTATTGCTTATTGTTCTCAGAAGCCATGTTGTTTTGTTTGAGACTTGTCATTAAAGATCTAGACATGAAGCTGTGTAGTTGTGTTAGCTTTGTTAGACTTTGGGTTAGATTTTTATGTTTGACTTTGTGTTAGCTTTCTTGTTTGACTTAGTGTTAGCTCTCTTGTTTAACTTTGTGTTAGCTTTCTTGTTTGAGTTTGTGTTAGCTTTCTTGTTTGACTTAGTGTTAGCTCTCTTGTTTAACTTTGTGTTAGCTTTCTTGTTTGACTTTGTGTTAGCTTTCTTGTTTAACTTTGTGTTAGCATTCTTGTTTGACTTTGTCTTAGCTTTCTTGTTTGAGTTTGTGTTAGCTTTCTTGTTTGACTTTGTCTTAGCTTTCTTGTTTGAGTTTGTGTTAGCTTTCTTGTTTGACTTTGTCTTAGCTTTCTTGTTTGACTTTGTTAGCTTTCTTGTTTGACTTTGTGTTAGCTTTCTTATTTGACTTTGTGTTAGCCTTCTTGTTTGACTTTGTGTTAGCTTTCTTGTTTGACTTTGTGTTAGCTTTCTTGTTTGACTTTGTCTTAGCTTTCTTGTTTGACTTTGTGTTAGCTTTCTTGTTTGACTTTGTGTTAGCTTTCTTGTTTGACTTTGCATTAGCATTCTTGTTTGACTTTGTGTTAGCTTTCTTGTTTGACTTTGTGTTAGCTTTCTTGTTTGACTTTGTGTTAGCTTTCTTGTTTGACTTTGTCTTAGCTTTCTTGTTTGACTTTGTGTTAGCTTTCTTGTTTGACTTTGTGTTAGCTTTCTTGTTTGACTTTGCATTAGCATTCTTGTTTGACTTTGTGTTAGCTTTCTTGTTTGCCTTTGTGTTAGCTTTTTATGTTTGACTTTGTGTAAGCTTTCTTGTTTGACTTTGTGTTAGCTTTTTATGTTTGACTTTTGTTAGCTTTCATGTTTGACTTTGTTAGTTTTTTTTGGTTTGAATTTCGTGTTTTATAAATTATCACCAAATATAATGATAATATACAAGTAAGTGAAAATGTGTGAGTTTGTTTGTGACTTTGTTCCGCATAAGTTTTCTATGAACTCATTTTTGTTGTTGGCATTTTATAAGGGCTGTATATAATTGTTTGATCTGGGCTGATCACGATTTGTTTTTTCATGACACTAAAACTATATAAAGTTAATCATTAGTTATTTAATGAAAACTTCAACAAAAAATTTTTTTTTTTCACTTAAAAACTCAAGACCTTAACATTTTTATTAAATTTGAACTTATGCCCCTGACTAGGAAAAAGAGGTAACATTCAATATAATGAATTAGAAATGCTTGATAGTTAAATTGGGCTTTTTCGGAAGAGAGCGCTATTTCTTTTTATTACTAAGAGAGCTATATGAATATCAGCCGTGAATTTTTAAGGATGATGCTGTATCTGTCAGGCATTGGACATGGCGTGTCCTGAACTTGGCATGCATCTGGTAGACATTGGAGTTGACATTACATGACCTGACCTTGGCATGCATCTGGTAGACATTGGAGTTGACATGACATGTCCTGACCTTTTTCAAAACATGCATGTCCCACGATAAGAGGATACATATACTATTATATGCTACATAGATAAGAGATAGAGATGCTACAATGATAAGTAATAGAGATACTATCAGATGCTACAATGATAAGAGATGGATATATTTTCAGATGCTAAAATGATAAGAGATATAGATATTATCTGAAGCTACAATGATAAGAGATACAGATGCCATCAGATGCCCCCCCCGGGGCATGTTATGGTGTGGAAGAGAAGTCCAGAGATACTCCCCACATCGCCCCACACACATACACCACGAGTTCAAATGCCGAGGGGGTTAGGTTAGGCCAGTGGCCGGGAAACTCATTTGTCAAAAGAGCCAAAAAATCAGCAGGACGATAAAAAAAAAATTTTGAGAGCCAAATTTCTTTTTAAGAACCATGTTTTTCGGAGTCAAAACCGATTTGTGGCCGAGCCATTATTTGCCGACCATCGGGCTAGGCCATCAAAAAACAACATCCCACGTGATTAGAAGCGTCTTTTAGTGTATACACATGTGCCCGGCCAATGTGCACCGAGTTGGTTAACACCATCATCAGTCGTAACACATCTTACAAACAATATGATTATCATGTTCAGTGCTGACAAGGGAGGGGTTTTTCTGCAGACTTTGCTGTCATATTTTGAAAACAAATAGCAACAACATGATGTAGGTTTAAACAACAACCCGACCTGACAACGGCATGCGGTGATGTTAAATACATGGTCATTTCTTTCTTTTACTCGGCACGGCTGCGTAATGTACGGGCTGACTAGTCTGGACTTTACATGCAACGAGTTGGTGGTCGAGTCAGTCGAGTCCACTCTCTCTTACACATCAAGACGGGGTGAAGCAAGAGTAACATTTTGAAAATGCAAGTTAGCATAACATTTGCTTTTGACCGTGTTTTATGCCAATCTTGATAAGTGATGTGCTGTTGTTTGAGTTTATGTATATCCTATCGTTTTGCTCACTTTCTTGTGTGTGTGTTTACGCTCATGAGCCAGAAATTAGAGCCCCTTCCCTACTTTTTTTGTTGTTCTTTCAGCGTTGCTTCACCCGAAAAAAATGATTAAAACAATCTTATAAGAAACAGTGATATTTGATATGATATCACTTACACTATTTAGTACATTCTCATTCAGAAGCATCATTGAGATGACTTAGGCATGATCACCACAAAGCTCTAAGTGCTCAAACATGGTCATAGTGTCCTGGAGGGCTCTATAACTCCCCGATTGCATTCCAGAGAGAGCCCCACGTGGATACATTGCTCTCGCCTTACAAATTGAATACATAAAATAATATCGTAATGACGTACATATTAGATCTTTGGTTTGTGGGGTACCCTCAATGATCTCTGGTCAGTGGGGAAATCCTCATTGATCTTTGGTCAGTGGGACATCATCATTGATCTTTGGTCAGTGGGACATCATCATTGATCTTTGGTCAGTGGGACATCATCATTGATCTTTGGTCAGTGGGACATCATCATTGATCTTTGTTCAGTGGGACATCATCATTGATCTTTGTTCAGTGGGACATCATCATTGATCTTTGGTCAGTGGGACATCATCATTGATCTTTGGTCAGTGGGACATCCTCATTGATCTTTGGTCAGTGGGACATCCTAACGAACCAATAGTCTTAGCTTGATTTGAGTTCAATACTTTTAATCACAGTCATGTAGCCCTATGGTAATTCAATTACAATGTTATGTTTAAAGTCGTGTAAAGAGGACATTAAATTGTATTGCGTCTGGGGATCGCAGACAGCATAAGACAAATTATAGAATATATACTGTGATTGAGCCGTATGGAATGTGAAATGAAACCAAAGGAGATGGCTTGTAGATGAGTCACATGAGTACAGCTACCGAAACAGCTAGCAGCGACGTGTCCTGAGTGACTCGTGCTATTTTTGGGGTGGGAGGTGGGGTAAGTTACTGTTTAAGGATTAGAGGTTAAATGTTAGCACAATGTACAGATACATTCATTTATTGACAACTATAGCGCATCCTCCCTAGTGAAGCTCTGCCAGTAAGACTTCACTTGTGCTTTATGATCGACAAAGCTGTGATTTATTCAAACACATCTTAACCAAAGGGAACAGATTTTTATGGAATTTTAAATTTGAAATAAACCAGTTCATACCCTTGATGTCAAAATAAATGAACTACATTAATGTTTTCTGAATAACATCATTATTGTTTTTCATTTTATATGTGAGGTGACATTCCAATATGTTGCTGTCATTAATATGGACTTCATCTACTTTCAAATGAAGCACAATTGTATCCTTTTCTTAACAAAGGAACTGTTTGAATAGCATGAGTTGTTTTCGAATGTTAACAATGTATAATCCAGTGAGCTCTAGTTGGATAAAAAGAAGGAAAGAAAGATTAACTGTTAAAGTTACCACACTCACAGGAACATGTTCATACCCACACTAATACGTAGATACACACCCTCACATACACACAATATATATATATATATATATATATATATATATATATATATATATATATATATATATATATATATATATATATATATATACACACACACACACACACACAATATATATATATATATATATATATATATATATATATATATATATATATATATATATATATATATATATATATATACACAAACATTACACACACCTGAAAAATAAATAATGACAAAGTTGCACATATACATACCCATAACCACATACAGTTACAGATAAAAAAGGAAGAGTGTGTGCTTAATTCCAACAAGTCAATGCATTCTTTGATTGTGTAGTTCATGCTTTAAATCATCATAATAAGAACATTTTAAATGTGTATATAGGGCCTGCACTTGTTGAGTTTAGAAGTTCAAATCGTGTTTTGTTTACTTTAATAAACATTTTTCTATTTACTTTGTAAACATTGACACAAGAGAGCGACAGTATATGTTGGAAAAAAAAAATGAAGTTCACTAATTTTTACTACGACTTACGTAGCTCAATCATAGCTTCTATGAAAAACAATGTAATTAATACCACGGTCAGGATTCCACATGTAATTACATCAATGTTGTTTTTTTTAGGAAAGTGATGGAGTCTTTGAAGCAATACGTAATGCTCAATAAACTTACAGTATTTAGCAGATACAAAGTGGCCGTCCGTGTGAAGCTGTTATCCTCAGTTTTAAGTCGAAACAGATGGAGAAACAATGCAGTCCCAGCGTAAAGCCCTACGAACTTCTGTAAGCTAAACATTGCATCCAAGACAGCGCCTGTCTGAATAGTGTTTCGTTCAACGAAAGATGTGCCTTGTTGATCCATTCCTTCGTCATTATTAGTTCTTCAAAACATTTGAAAAGAATGTGATGAAGCACAGTCTTTACAATATACAAAGCTAACGCAAATGCTCAAATGTATTTACTAATTTATACAGAAAGGGTAAATCTATTAAATAGCAATAAACATTGCTTGTTCAATACAAATGCAGTGCAAGGTACAAGCTAATGCAGTTGTGGTACAACAAACACGTGAATACAGATTTGGTACAGCAGACCTACGAATACAGATGTCGTATACAGACTTTTACAGATTTTAAAAAGCAGATAGACCAATACAGATGTATTAAATCTGTCACAATAATAAAGATGTCGAAAAAATACAGACTAAAATAACTATGTTACAACAGTCTATTTTAGACAGGGCAAAAATCTTAATACACTCGTAGACATCTGACAATACAAATGTGGTACGACAGACAGACTATAACAGATGCTGTACAATGTTTTAATATATATACATCTGGTAAAGCACAAAGATTATTTCAGAAATACTAATAGAGATTAGATGCAACAGTTAGATACAAATGTGGCTGAGCTTTCTAGAACACAATGTTGTACACAAGACAGATTCATACAGATGTGTTACATAATTTTAATATACATCTGGTACAGTGGACAAATTAATGAATACGCTGTACAGCGTACAAATTAATAGATACGTGATGCTTAATACTTAAACGTAATTTGTACACATAATTTGAAATATAGAATTAGTCTTGTCCGACATCATTCGTCCAAACTTTATTACTTACAACATTACACACACAAAAATAATGCTAAAACAAATACTTCCTTTGCTGATGTAGCGATGGTGCTATGAGCAGAGACAGGAATGCTAACAAAAATACTTCCTTTGCTGATGCAGCGATGGTGCTATGAGCAGAGACAGGAAGACTACAGTTGAGACGCTTGCCATTTAAACCTTTAAAATTGGATTTAATTCAATCCACTGCCCAACACGCCAGATCGAATGCGCCTGCTTGACTGCCATACCAGCAGGATTAATCTTTCATGCCAATTTCATTTACTTTTTATTTATTTATTATTTATTTTATTTATTTATTTATTTATTAATTTTTTTGCTGGCATCCGTCCGTCACAATGTGACGATGGAGTGGGCTTCGGAGGACGAAATCCACATGGCCTGGGAGTATTCTTCAAGGATCTAAGCTTATTCCCAACAGCAAATCGCCTCTCTCCTCGCCGCTGGATAACCCAAGGGAACATCATTGGATAATACAGCTTGGCATCAGTTACGTCGCAGGAGTTGTCGGAATATTTCATTGTACCAATGTTATCGGGACTCCAACTCGGGGTTTTATTTCAGAGTTGCCTTCTCTTAGATCAGTTGCCGACTTTTTTTTATTAGTTTTAAAACCGTTTTGTTCGTTTTGTTTTTCCGAGCGTGTTGATGGTGATGATGAATTTTTCCGACGTAGGTTGTTACATCCGGCGATTGGGTCTGGGGAGGGTGGGGGAGGGGGCTGGTGAGGCAGATTAGGGAGAGAGGTTGTGGAATGAGGTAGGGGATGAAGGTTGTGGAGGGATATTGTGGAGGGAGGTTGGGGAGGGAGATTGTGGAGGGAGATTGTGGAGGGAGGTTGTGAAGGGAGATTGTGGAGGGAGGTTGTGGAGGGAGATTGTGGAGGGAGGTTGTGGAGGGAAGTTGTGAAGGGAGATTGTGGAGGGAGGTTGTGGAGAGAGGTTGTGGAGAGATGTTGGGCAGGGAGGTTGTGGAGGGAGGTTGTGGAGGGAGGTTGTGGGGTGAGGTTGTGGAGAGATGTTGGTCAGGGAGGTTGTGGAGGGAGGTTGTTAAGGGAGATTGTGGAGGGAGATTGTGAAGGGAGATTGTGGAGGGAGATTGTGGAGGGAGATTGTGGAGGGAGATTGGGAGGGAGATTTGAGGAAAGAAGTTGTGGAGGGAGGTTGGGGAGAGATGTTGGTCAGGGAGGCTGTGGAGGGAGGTGTTGAGGGAGGTTGAGGAGGGAGGTTGTGGAGAGATGTTGGTCAGGGAGGTTGTGGAGGGAGGTTGAGGAGGGAGATTGTGGAGAGATGTTGGTCAGGGAGGTTGTGGAGGAAGGTTGAGGAGGGAGGTTGTGGAGAGATGTTGGTCAGGGAGGTTGTGGAGGGAGGTTGAGGAGGGAGGTTGTGGAGAGATGTTAGTCAGGGAGGTTGTGGAGGGAGGTTGAGGAGGGAGGTTGTGGAGATTTTTTTAATATTATGAATTTAAAATTTAAATTTTAATGTATTTTTTTATAAAATTAAAGTTTTTAAAATTTTTAAATTAATAAAAATTTATACCAAGTGACAGCGTTTCTCAAGCAGAAAAAATCTTAAGATGTCTAGTCTGGTCCTCACATTGTCAAAAGTAAAGCCTTTCATCTGCAGATACTTCTGCGTAATGTCAAAATTTTATTAAGTAGATCAGCCCAAAGGTAAAGGAAGCAGGTAAACGGGAAATCCCAGGCAGCATGTAAAAGACCTTCGATTGAAGATTTTGAGTTTACGCTCATGACTGGCATTAGCGGTTCACTGCAGTATAGGAGCGTACTTAGCACACATGCCTGATAGACGCTTAGTCTTGTACCGGTACTGTCAGAATCAGATAAAATTCTACCATAACAGCTTAATCAATTTAGGCATAGTTGCTTCTGATTTTGCGATCCTGATGTTCACCCTTTCGTCAAAATAGAGAGACAGAACTAGAGATATTGTATCCAAGATATGTGAAATGCTCAACAACATTCAAATTTATTGTCATCAATAGATATGATTGGATGGGATGATGCTTCGTGCATCATGACAATTGTTTTATGTAGGCTAATTGACAGTCTAAAATCTTTCCATGCGTGTGATAGACGATTAACTAACCGCCGAAGAACTTCTTCTATGTGCGATGTAACGGCAGCATTGTCAGCGAAAGGAATTTCAAGAATTAATACCCTTTTTACCTGCGGGAGATATTGATCAGTCTACCCCCAGATCTGGTATCGATGTACACTCCGTCTTCACGGAGTGAAGAAGTGAAAATTGAAGATGCATTGAGAAGAAAATGGAGAAGAGCGTTGGTGCCAGTACAACCTTATTTGACCCCACTGCTGACAGGGAATGCCCCAAGGACCACGTCATTGAAGGCGTGAGCTTGTTTTCGTGAAATGGCTTTATGATCGTGACCCAACCGGGGGGGAGGGGGATCTATTCTATGCGTGATACTGAACAGGCCTCTCCGATGTACCAAATCGAATGCCCTAGTCAGTTCTATAAAAGCAATATATAGATTTGTGTGTGCTGTTCACGACATTTCACCTTCAATTACGTCTATAGCTTAACGACCACTTAGGAAGCCACACTAGGACTCTAGGTAGATGCAGTTAGCCAGACTCTTTCCAACTAAGCCTAGGAGATAAAACTCTCGATAATTATTATAATCTATGGCCACATTTACTTTTGTACAATGTTACGATGATGGCGTCTCTTGTGTCCCGGGGAATATGACCTGGTTCCCAACACAGACAGAGGAACTCATGTCAGGGCTGAAGTATAAGTTTTATATTTTTGAAGATATCCGATGGAATCTTTTTCGAGCACCTGATAAGTTCGCTCTTAATCTAGTTCTTCAATTATTGACAAGACGGAAATATAATTCAGAGTGGGCTCGGTGACTCTAATTCTTGTTACGTATCGTACGGGATAGTCCTGAAGTTGATCGTTTGGGATCTTGACAATTTAACCAGTCTTGGAATGGAGGGTTCTAGTTATGTACTGAGTGTACCTATATAATGTTAATATATATANAAAAATTCACCAGCGCTTGGCCTCCAGCCGATATTGGATGAGACGGTAGTTAAAGACGGTGATACATTCTCCATTACTTGCTATATAAATCGTATCGAGAATGGCATCAGAGCATGCGTGCCGTTACATTCGCTATTGATCTATTACCGTAAGCCGGGAGATAATGAAACATTACTGATCTATTATTCTGACACTATTATGAATGTGAGCCTGTTATAATTATTTAACATTCATAAAGAAAATCTATTTAAAATAGCAGCTGTTTAATTGAATGCAAGAAACTGAAATCAACTTTCCCAACTCAGGTTTTATAACAACATTAAACATAATGAAGTCCAGAGTGACTAGTGACTGAATGAGAAATTTACCAAAACAAAACATTTCATCTTCAGGTTTTGTTTTTCTTTTGAATTAGATCTAATACATTTCAGCAAACAAATTAATTCAACATTGTTCGTGTCTAAACTAATACAATCATATTTTTTAAAATTGTCATACGCTTGTTGCAATCATCTATCAGAGAATCCCCGAAGGAAGAAACAGGACGGCCCAATGACAAGCAGAGATGGCAAACAGAGATGACAAGCAGAGATGACAAGCAGAGATGACAAGCAGAGATGACAAGCAGAGATGACAAGCAGAGATGACAAGCAGAGATGACAAGCAGAGATGACAAGCAGAGATGACAAGCAGAGATGACAAGCAGAGATGGCAAACAGAATGAAACGCAAGTGAAACTCACTGTTAATGACGCCAAATGTAGCAATGCTGCGTCTTATATATTATTGTGTAAATGCTTTGGAACTTTTGGCACAACAATCGCAAGAGCAGAGATGAAAAGAAGCCGTAAGTCTCTCTCGCTATATATTAATATCACTCGATCCCCATTGCTCTTTATCTTCTATCAATAAATTCCATACCCCCCTCCCTCTCTCCGTTTCTCTATCACTCTTGCAAGAGGTACATCAGCAGTTTTCAAACGTGATTAGTCAACTAGCCTTTGCGGGCCATAAACGCACCTTGAGTGCATCGTCTTTCCCCATTATGAGCATTCTCATACTAAAAGTCTGCCCGGCACTTTAGTGTAGATGAGGATGAAAAGAGATTCCGATGCTTTCGTAATGGTGGGCTCGTGTTTTTTAAGGTACTATTAATTTTCGATGCCTTTTTTTCAAGTAAATTGGTGGACACGTTTTGGAAAACGATCAGATTGCTTTTCGATTAATTTTCTTGAGCAAATCTGGACTGCCGTAGTGTAACTCTCCTTAATCCACATGCCGTGCTCAGAATGCAACAACACGCCTGTTGCCATCTTCACCGGTTGGAACAGGATCAATAAGTATTGGAATAACAAACAAAATTAGTACCATTTCTTAAAATGTGTCACTCACACCCCACCCCCTCCCCCTAAACCTCAAAAAGCACACCTTTCACTTCTCTAACTGTATCAATGAATGAAATAAAACATCAATTCTCTGATGTCATTCACAAGGAAATCCTAAAATTCTTCAGGAAAGCTGTTTTTCATATGTTACAAAATATTTTGAGATGATAATCGAGTTTCTCCATGGTCTCGTCTTGCTAAGAAGTGCCTTGTAATTAATTTAACTGAAGGCGGCCCTTGAAAATAATTTAATTATTACATTTAAAAAAATCTATTTTTAATTTTTTTTGAATTCAAGATATCTCTGAAATATCAGAAATGACGTGTTTTTGATCGATCTCTTTTGCTGTCATCAACGATGGATCATATAGGCTTACTAGCATCAGTGTGAAACAGTAACATCTGTCTTATAACCCATAGAATGTCAGGAAGTGTAAATTATTGTTAGTGTGGGCTAAAATTTAATTCACTGCAGTACTCACCACTTAGATATTTAGTAAGGAATTGGGGGTGACGAATGGCACAATGTGCAAAACATTGATTTTAACCCTCCGAATGCGGAACGGCCAATAGTCAATGTGTCTATGGCGTAAGATTAAACAGATAGCCGGTAAAATGAGCTCTTCGCTGAGTGTGACTTTTCCCAATAAGGGTGTGCATTAGATCGGAGTTTTGTTGAGAGGCAATGCGAAACTTAGGCTCACTGGTAAAGTCCATTGAATGGGGCCAAGTGTTGTCGTCAAGGAGGGCCTTGAAAAGAATACATTTATTGTCGTTCAATTGATAGCAGCGGTTACATGTTTCGGAACGTTTGCTAAAAGGCATTGTGTCTCCTTTAGCTGTGTGTGGAAAAAATATATTGTATATGATGTCTGCCATGAGCATTTCTTTGATGCCGAGGGTAACAAATGTATTTATGTCAGAATTCATATTTTAATCTTTTAAAAAATCCGATATTGTTCCTAGCTCCCCTAACTTCCATGTCTTTAACATCTCCTGGGCTCTTGAAACACTCATTTAGAGTAATACCACCTAATTTATGAACCAGCGACTTATATTAACAAATAATCATGCGACCACTCCAAGAAAAAAAAAACTTGAACGCACCCCTCTGATAAGAAAGTTTGGCGACCACTGCTGTACAACCGACAGAAACGTATTGGGTAGCTATGTTGACTGCACCTTATAAATAAACACAATGCGTTGAATCGTTTACGTTAGACCCCGTAACTTCCTGGCATAAATGAATTACTGTTACCAGAGGACCGAATGTAACGAATCACTTACTGTAACATTTGACTTACTGTTACAAGTGACTTACTGTAACAAGTGACCTATCCTAACAATTGACTAATTGCTATCATTGACTTACTGCTACAATGGACTTAATTTGTAAAAAAAAAAATCCATTCGCAAATTTATTGTTATTTCTTGTTTAGTTTTTTTTTTTTAAATTCCATACCCTGGTTCACGACTCCATAGTCTAAATGAGGTCACTGAGGGGTTTTGCTGTTGTGTTCAAGGTTTACGAAAATAATGACGGCATTCTTATAAGGAACTCTATTTGAGTTGATTTCAAAGATTATTAATTTAATTTTAATGACCTATCCTAACAATTGACTAATTGCTATCATTGACTTTCTGTTACAATGGACTTAATTTGTAAAAAAAAAAATCCATTCGCAAATTTATTGTTATTTCTTGTTTAGTTTTTTTTTTTAAATTCCATACCCTGGTTCACGACTCCATAGTCTAAATGAGGTCACTGAGTGGTTTTGCTGTTGTGTTCAAGGTTTACGAAAATAATGACGGCATTCCTATAAGGCACTCTATTAGAGTTGATTTCAAAGATTATTCATTTAATATTAAACAACTAAAAAAATCAAAATTTGAGAATGACATGAGGTAACAACAACTTTACCATCGTGAATTGCTACTATTCATCACAAGCGACCATGTCAGTCTTGATCTTAAGGGACTGTGAAAGCAAAAATATATCAACAAATTATGTTTGGATGTTATTGTTTTACCCAATCATAAGCTTTTTTATATGTGTGGTGGTCACGTGTCAATTTTCTTGAATGTGTCGTAGTCGCGTGTCACTTTGCTTGTATGTGTCGTAGTCGTGGGTCACTTTGCTTGGATGTGTCGTAGTCGCGTGTCACTTTGCTTGGATGTGTCGTAGTCGCGTGTCACTTTGCTTGTATTTGTCGTAGTCGCGTGTCACTTTGCTTGTATGTGTCGTAGTCGCGTGTCACTTTGCTTGGATGTTTCGTAGTCGCGTGTCAATTTGCTTGTATGTGTCGTAGTCGCGGGTCAATTTTCTTTTATGTGACACGGTCGCAGGTCAACTATTTTTATATGTGTCGTGGTTGAGGGTTACTTTGCTTATATGTGTCGTGGTCGCGGGTCACTTGTGTCATATGTGTCATGGTCGTTGGTCACTTTGCTTGTATGTGACATGGTGGCAGGTCAATTTTCTTTTAGGTGTCGTGGTTGAGGGTCACTTTGCTTGGATGTGTCGTGGTCGCAGGTCACTTGTGTTATATGTGTCGTGGTCGTGGGTCACGTTTCTCTTATGTGACACTGTCGCAGGTGAACGATCTTATATGTGTCGTGGTCGCGGGTCACTTTTCTTTTATGTGACGCGGTCGCATGTCAACTTTCTTATATGTGTCGTGGTTGAAGGTCACTTTGCTTGTATGTGTCGTGGTCGCGGGTCACTTGTGTTATATGTGTTATGGTCGATGGTCACGTTTCTCTTATAGACTCATTTCACGAGTTACTTCAGAAATTCGTAACGACTCATTAACGGGGGAACTTAGATCTACCTCATGATCAAAAGATCTTCATCAGCAAAAGATCCATCACATCATCGAAATGTTTATCGCATCAAAAAATCTATCTCATCATCAAACGATCTATCTCATCATGAAAAGATCTATCTCATCATCAAACGATCTATCTCATCATCAAACGATCTATCTCATCATGAAAAGATCTATCTCATCATCAAACGATCTATCTCATCATCAAACGATCTATCTCATCATCAAACGATCCATCTCATCATCAAACGATCTATCTCATCATCAAACGATCTATCTCATCATCAAACGATCTATCTCATCATCAAAATATAAATTTCATTATCAACCTATAAATCACATACAAAACACCAGACTATTTTTTGTATGTCAACTTGTTAATCAATGTGTTCGATTCATTTGTTGACATCTCATTGCGGGCTGTGCAGACTTTGATCGTTGTGAATGCTACACAAAGTTTTCATGGCCTTTTGTTAAGTCAGGTGATCAATACGCATGCACTAGAATATCAGCCTACGCCTCCGATATGTTTGTGGAATGTTCTGCACCAACATCAAAGGTTTAATGCTGTTGTGTTTTGTTTGCTGTAATCTCATAGCTACCTGTGATTTAACTACAACCATGGCCATCACTTCAGTTAGGACGTCAAGTGAGGCTTCCGACTTCAACACTGCAACGAAACCAAAAAAATGCGGCAGTTAACCTGAGACCACCTAAGATCTTCTTCCAAATTCTTCTTGGGAGTCATCGTTTTCGAAATGAAATGTGATGTCACCAGGGGCGCGGCAGTCAGCAGGGGCGTAGACAGACTCAATACTACCGAGGGCGGGACAAGATTTCGCCGTTTTCCCAAGAAAAAAAAGTCTGAATATAAAGAAAACAATGTCGCAATGGACGAACTGCACCCTATGCATCTCTTCGTACGCTACTGTACTTGTTGAAAGTTTTTAACTTTTTAGTCAATTTATTCAAATACCTAAAATCGACATCATTTGCATCGTTGATTTACATAATGTTCTCAACTTAAGTGTTTGTCATCGCAGTGTCTTACTGTGATTACATAGACACAATTATTGGTTGGTCGTCCTAGCGTTACAGTGTGTTCCCATGGTGAAATTCAAGGGGGTAGTCATTTCGGTTTCTCCATGTGATCAGATATAGACATTTAGGAATGGGTCATCATAGTGTCCCCGTGGGATCACATAGAGATTAGGGTTGATCAGCATATTTGTTCAGTCTTACCACATAGATACAATTAGGGGTTGTTCATCGTAGTTACTCGGTGTGATGACACGGAGACAATCATGTGTTGGTCATTGTAGTGTCTCAGTGTGATCACATAGAGAAAATCATGTGTTGGTCATTGTAGTGTCTCAGTGTGATCACATAGAGAAAATCATGTGTTGGTCATTGTAGTGTCTCAGTATGATCACATAGAGAAAATCATCTGTTGGTCATTGCAGTGTCTCAGTGTGATCGCATGGAGACGATTAGTGGGTTATCATTTTAACGTGTTAATGTGATCACAAAGAGACAATGAGTGGCTGGTCACAGTAATGTTTCAGAGAGTGATAAGACTGATACAATAATGGGTTATTTTGGCAGATTATCATTGTGATCAAATTCATACAAAATATCGAGTCGGATTGGCTTCCTAATGTAATATCATTAAGACGTCCATGGATTTCGCCTGGCCATTTCTTGGACTGATATAAAAAGTTAACTTAATGATTAGCCTGGCAGTTTTAAAAAAAAAATTGTTTTCATAGTCAGACAAATCTTTAAAATATTTTTAGAACCATTCTTCCTCATAAGTCGACATAGAGATATTTTTAAATATTTTTTTTCGCTTTAACAAGTTAGTATTTTTTATCACTCTTTCTAGCTTTAAATTTGCAATTAAATTCGAGTTATTTAAGAAATTTTAAAATACATAGATATGATAATGAAAACGACTGTTATTTGTAGGCCAAATAGCTTTTATTTTTTATTGTCACGTGAAACACTAGGAATAATCTCAGACTACAAGAATTATTATATTACTGTGCAATTTCTTAAAATGTTTAAATCACATTTTAAAGGAACAATAAATGAATATTTATTTATTTTTCATTCGTTTGTATTTTTATCTCCATGATATTTGTAAAAAATGATTTTTCATTCGACGTAAAGATTTTTACACAAAGTAAATTATGCTTTCCTAATTTGTGTGTTAAAATTCAGTCAGCATTTACAGTGGCCAAATATTGTATGTTATAGTTCAGTCAACTGTTACTGTTGCCACATTTGTTTCTATACTTCAATTATCTGTTACATTAGCAAAAATGTGTGTGTTTAATTTCAGTCTGCTGTTACCGTTTTCAAAATTTTGCTTTTAATCCTTCAGTTGTCTGTTACAGTGCCAAATGTGTGTGTTATTGTACAGTCATGTCTGACAGTGGCGAACATTTGTGTGTTATTGTTTAGTTATCTGTTACACTGGCCAAAATTTGTGTTATATATTTTAGCTAGTTGTTACCGTGGCCAACATATGTGCGTTATAGTTCGGGAATCTATTACAGTGGCCATAAACGTGTTATAGTTCAGGCATCTGTTACAATGTCCAACATTGGTATCTTATATTTCAGTCAGCTCTTATAATGGCCAACATTATACTTGAGTCAGCTGTTATAATGGCCAACATTATACTTGAGTCAGCTGTTATAATAGCCAACATTATACTTGAGTCACCTTTTGCTGTAGCCAGCACCTGGACCTTTAGTTACATGTTTTAGAGTCCAAAATTTGTATGTTATGGTTCATTTAGCTTTTACCGTAACCAACATGTGTGTGTGTTATACTTCAGTTATCGGTTACAGTGGCCAACATTGGTGTTTTATACTTCAATCAGCTGTTAAAGCTGTTTGGTTAAGTCTTCAAGAAGCGATTCAGTTTTAACTCCATAACATGTGTGACTAAATCAGGCTTGTCGCGTGTTTGCTGACTTGGCAGTAAGTTTGCCCATATTTGTTTCCGTTTAGAAGTACACCCGAACGTTTCAAATAAGCCAGGTTTGCCCTATTTCTTGACCATGGCCATAGCATCTTGTTAATTTTAAGTGATATTTCTTGGATTCCTCATAAAAGTTTAAGGAAATATAACTTTTTTCGGGCAGTATGTTAAGGCCCTAAAAAATGTGGTTGTTCAAAAATTGGATAAAGACATCTTAGTATTCAGGTTTTATTTAATTTATTTTTAGAAACCAAATCAAAATTTTGCCTCCATTTTGCAAAAGGCAGCATCTATGAACTGTTGGGTCAGATTTCCCGTGTTTAGGAACTGGGTCAAGTTTCCATCACGATTGTCAAAATCGTATGAAAACCACTGAAGCTGGGACACATTTCCTTGACCAGCAGATTTCTTCAGATCTGTCGTCCACCCAGAACCCCTAAATGGGAAAAAACAAACGGTAGCACATTGGGTCACATCCACTTCTCCTTGGGATTAATTTATTTCATGAAATTTCCCTTTTCAGATGTATCATCTGCGCGGTGAAAATGTCAGCAAGATCTCACCTTGAGGTGCGAGATTTTGATACGCCGGGCTGCGCATTATTCATCTTTCTCTTAAAAGTATCATGCTATTTACAATCCTCTTCCAATCGTCACTATGCACAGGAAATGTTCCAGCAGACTGGAGAACAGCGCATGTCACTCCAATTTACAAGAAAGGGGAGCATTCCGACCCTGCCAACTATCGTCCGATATCCCTCACTAGCGTCGTCTGCAAATTGTTGGAGCACATAATCGTAAGCTCTGTCATGAAGCATCTTGAAAGCAAAAATATACTCAATGACTGTCAACATGGCTTCCGAGTCAATAGGTCATGTGAGACCCAGCTTCTCGAATTTGTAGAAGACTTGATGACCAATCTGGAGAACCACAAGCAGACTGACGTGCTAGTAATGGACTTCGCAAAAGCATTTGACCGGGTGAATCATAGTTTGCTTCTACACAAACTCCAGA
>CAXITT010000255.1:588208-675969 GCA_964033795.1 Lymnaea stagnalis | reverse complement strand
TATATATATATATATATATATATATATATATATAAATATAGGTGGTCCCAAACGAAGGACGTTTTAAAAAAAATATATGAACTGAGCTCAATTTTTTTTTTCCAATACATTAAATAAAGACTGTACACGTTCATATAATTTGATTAAACGGTTTTCTCTATTAAGTTTGTTCATTAATGTCCTTGGTCCGTCATAAAGAAAATAATGATACAAAATGTCACAAGGATGCATTTTAGGGGCAGTTTTGGCACACATGAAGACTTACCTTTAAGCAGCTCTGGTAACACTGGTAGCGCACTGGGATAGAAAGCTGCCTCTTAACCTTACTGGGAATGAAATGATTAACGACTACCGATCAATATTTCAGGTGTTCCCAGGAAGCATTCCAGCATTGTAGAGTCCACAGGATCTAGGGTTGCACAATAATTGGAAGAGTCGAGGATCAAGTAAAAAAAGAAAAAGACAATGTGTTTTGATACAAGTTCAAGTAATGCAGGTCAAATAAATCAGCTTGCAATGTTTTAGAATAAAATTTGGGAAAAGAACCATATCGACTTAGCTGGCGGCAGCCATATATTAGAAATGATTCTTGCAGGTGTGTCGGGTGATAGTAGGGGAATTGCAACTTCTGCTTCTGAGATGCCCATATTTAAAGACTTCAAGGAATCGCTGCTACTAAATACATCGTTATATGCATTTAAAAATTAAAAAAAGTAGGTATCATAGAATTGAAATAGGGCAAGTTCAGACTTTTCAGCCCAGAGATGATTACAAAATATTTCTAAAGTTAGCCATCAAATTAGTAGGAGAATCTCCTCCACTCCTCCACGCGGAATTCAATATGAAAGACTTATCTAAGATATATTCGATATGAAAGACTTATCTAAGATATATTCGATATGAAAGACTTATCTAAGATATATTCGATATGAAAGACTTATCTAAGATATATTCGATATGAAAGACTTATCTAAGATATATTCGATATGAAAGACTTATCTAAGATATATTCGATATGAAAGACTTATCTAAGATATATTCGATATGAAAGACTTATCTAAGATATATTCGATATGAAAGACTTATCTAAGATATATTCGATATGAAAGACTTATCTAAGATATATTCGATATGAAAGACTTATCTAAGATATATTCGATATGAAAGACTTATCTAAGATATATTCGATATGAAAGACTTATCTAAGATATATTCAATATGAAAGACTTATCTAAGATATATTCGATATGAAAGACTTATCTAAGATATATTCAATATGAAAGACTTATCTAAGATATATTCAATATGAAAGACTCATCTAAGATATATTCGATATGAAAGACTCATCTAAGATATATTCAATATGAAAGACTCATCTAAGATATATTCAATATGAAAGACTCATCTAAGATATATTCAATATGAAAGACTCATCTAAGATATATTCGATATGAAAGACTCATCTAAGATATATTCAATATGAAAGACTCATCTAAGATATATTCGATATGAAAGACTCATCTAAGATATATTCAATATGAAAGACTCATCTAAGATATATTCAATATGAAAGACTCATCTAAGATATATTCAATATGAAAGACTCATCTAAGATATATTCAATATGAAAGACTCATCTAAGATATATTCAATATGAAAGACTCATCTAAGATATATTCAATATGAAAGACTCATCTAAGATATATTCAATATGAAAGACTCATCTAAGATATATTCAATATGAAAGACTTATCTAAGATATATTCAATATGAAAGACTTATCTAAGATATATTCGATATGAAAGACTTATCTAAGATATATTCGATATGAAAGACTTATCTAAGATATATTCGATATCTGCGATTTAATTTCTGTTCATTATGTATTAATTTTAAAATACAATGTGATATAACAAATACATTGTGATATCACAATACAGTTTGAGGTTACAAATACAATGTTAGTTCACAATACAGTGTGAGATCACAAATACAGTAGTAGATCGAAAATACAGTGTGAGATCACAAATACAGTGTAATATCACAATACAGTGTTAGTTCACAATACAGTGTGAGATCACAAATACAGTATGAGATCGAAAATACAGTGTGAGATCACAAATACAGTGTAATATCACAATACAGTGTGAGGTCATAATACAGTGCGAGATCACGAATAAAGTATCAGATCATCAATATGGTATGAGAGCACAAACACAGTGTTAGATTCAAAACACAGTGTGATATCACAATGACATTGGGAGATCACAAATAAATTGTTCGGTAACAAATACAGTGTGAGATCACAAATACAGTTTGAGATAACAAATACAGTGTGAGAGCACTAAGACAATGTGAGATCACAAATATAGTGTGAGATCACAAATATTGTGTGAGATCACAAATACAGTTTGAGATAACAAATACAGTGTGAGAGCACTAAGACAATGTGAGATCACAAATATAGTGTGAGATCACAAATATAGTGTGAGATCACAAATACAGTTTGAGATAACAAATACAGAGTGAGAGTACTAATACAATGTGACTCACAAATACAGTGTGAGATCACAAATACAATGTGAGATCGAAAGTACACTGTGACAATACTAATTTAATGAGAAATTTTCACATAATTCCTGCTGCACACAGATCTTATATTATGCTGCAATTTAAATAGTTATAGACTCTCCCCTCCCGCTGTGTTATTTTTTCAGCCGATTAACATTTTTCGCAGCAAATCACTTAAGGCAATAGATCAAAATTTAGCAAAATGTGAAGATCACTTACGGCTGTAAATCCCCTTTGAGCAAAATGTGAAGATTGAAACGATCACAATAAATCTTGTGCACATGTGGTCGAATTCGGATATTTGTATTGTGTTTCCTCAGGGCATCGCTCATTTTATATTTAATACAATTTTAACAGACTCATCAGCACTCATTATTTTGGCATTATTGTGAGTTCTTCTTGATAGTGCACCCGTGAAACATCAGACAAATCCATTAATATTGGCTGCATACTCGGAGTAGGAAAAACAAATTGTTATCAAAAAAGATTTTTTTCTAAATCAGTTAACAAAACTTGTAGATGATAGACAAGACGTGTATAGTATAACGTATTGGTGCATTGCTGTAACGACGGCCCTGTTCAGAAGCGGTTACGTAAATGGGTAAACCTCTCACGGAAAGCACGTTTCATATTTCCTTAATTTTCCCCTTAAATCAGACGTTATTGTTTCTCCTTTTAAACTGAAGGATTTACTCCAAAACTGTTTCATTAATTATTTGGCGTCTTGGCGATGGCCACGGCTCTTAAGAAATCACTGCATCCCACTCGGAACTTCGAAAAAAGACAAGTGGTCAGTGACATATAAATAATTAGTATTTTGCTTAAATTTCTTATTTTGCCACCTAGTTTGAAATGTGATCGAAATTAACGAACCTTCAATAGAAACAAAATCTCAGATGTTATGACCAAAATGATGATAAACACCGGCACTCGGCTACTCCCATGAAGCATGAGAAGCTATATTTAGAAAAAGATACACACTCAAAAAATCCTCCCGTCGCACCATTGCATCAAACTGCACCGGTGTACAACATTGTGTAAGACTGAAACCACAGAATTGTTTTTTTTTTTAAATTATAAATTTCAAACGGAAACGTATAAAGAGCAACAGAAGAAAACGTGCAACATGATACGTTTAAAAACGTTGACATGGTCATACCCATTTCTGATATGCTTAACGTTACCTTTAAGTATGAAATATTTATGACGTTTTCATTAACGTTATGTTCCTGTTCTTATGCATACATATATATATATATATTTATATAAGAGGATAAACATTTCATTAAATGAATACTAAATTATAATTACAACAAACTAAAGATATCAATAATTTTGTTGTTATTTTAAATATGACGGTACATTACTTGGCGTTACACTGGCTCCAAAGTCAAACACAGACGTGTTAACAAATTTATAATTAAAAATAACTAAAATAAGAAAACTATGAAAATAATATGATGTTGTAAATATTTATTTTAATATCTAAATGGGTAAAATATCGATCTTTTTTAAAACATCATTTCACGAACACTAATACAAAAAAAAATTTTCATTTTGCTTTACAGATCAAGAACTAGCCGTTATATATCTTGCCTAAATTATAACGTATATGCTTATAAGTGCATCATTGAACAAAATATTTAAGAAGCAATTAAACACTTAGAAATTATTTTAAATATAATTTAATGCATATTGTAGCAGCGTCCCACAGTAGTCCCACCCGTTATTGGCGAACATGTTGCTTGATCAACTAATGATTCATTGTCTCCTCTGTGCTTTACTTGATGGGCCAAACTGTTGCTGATCAACTAATGCTTCATTGTCTCTTCTCTGCTTTACTTGACGGGCCAAAATGCCGCTGATCAACTAATGCTTCATTGTCTCTTTTTTGCTTTACTTGATGGGCCAAATTGTCGCTGATCAACTAATGATTCATGATCTATTCTCTGCCTTACTTGATGGGCAAAACTGTAGCTGATCAACTAATGTTTCATTGTTTCTTCTCTGCTATACTTGATGGGCCAAACTGTAGCTTATCATATAATATTTCATTGTCTCTTCTCTGCCTTACTTGATGGTCCAACATGTAGCGGATCAACTAATGATTCATGATCTATTCTCTGCCTTACTTGTATCTGATCAAATAATGTTTCATGGCCTATTCTCTGCCTTACCTGATGGGCCAACCTGTAGCTGCCCAGCTAAAGTTTCATTGTGTCTTCTCTGCCTCACTTGATGGGCCAATCTGTAGCTGAGCAGCTAATGTTTCATTGTCTCCTCTCTGCCTTACTTGATGCCGAAGATTGAAAGAAATCTCAACAATCACACTAAAAAAACTCACCTTCCCCATTCTTTATTTTGTTAGCGGTGATATAGGGCTTAAGTGGGGTGGAGGTGGCGGAAAGCATTTGGGGGGGGGGTGGTGGGATGGGGATGTGAGGTTTCAAGCAAAAAAAAACAAAACAAAAAAACTATAAGTTTTTATCTGTTTAAATCATCATTTTCTATAATTATTTCTCATTTTAAATGATACATCTTCTCATAACGCTACAATACATCTTCTCATAACGCAACAATACATCTTCTCATAACGTTACAATACATCTTCTCATAACGCTACAATACATCCTCTCATAACGCTACAATTTAAAACTTCGCTTGACGCCAATTTCACGGTCAATGATTTTTTTTCTTAATTCTTCATCAGCGCTTGGCCTCGATCCGATATTAGACAAGATGGAGGTTAAAGACGGTGATAGATTCTCCATGACTTGCGATGTAAATCGTATTGTTGACGGCGTTACACGATGCATGTTAATGATGCTACAACTATTCTATAACAAGCCATTAGAGAGTGCAAAGCTGCTGACACACTATGATGGCACCCCCACGAAAGTAAGACCTGTTAGACATATTGAACATAAATAACACATGTATTCAAATAGTCATCGTTTTATTGAAAATCTAAACCATAAAGCAACATTCCCAACTAAGATTTGATAACAACAATTGCAGTCCGGTATGACTCGAGGCACGAAAGGACGTGATCTACACAGGAGAGTTCTTGTTCAGGCCTTATCATTTTTACATTTAATTCTTACACATGTCATCGATCAAATTCATTAATGATGGTTCGTGCCTAAATTTATTAAATCATTTTTTTAATGACGTTTTTTGTAACAATGTAGCCGAATGTCCCTGACGGAAGAAACTGGACGTTTGAGTTCACAAAGAGTGCGACTAACAAATTGGACGAAACGCAAGTGAAGCTCATGGTGAATGACGCCAAATGTAGCGATGCTGGTTTTTACACATGTGAATGCTTTGGCTCTTCAATGGAACCGTTTTTTACAATATCTGAATTGAAAAGAAGCCGTAAGTCTCTCTTCCACCCCCCCCCTCTCTCTCTCTCTCTCTCTTTCTCTCTCTCGCTATACTTATATATATATATAAATATATATATATATATATATATTTATAGTAGCCGATCTTCCCGGCATTTGCCAAGATAGCATTCAAAGCAAAGGAACTGCTACAGGCTTCTAATTAACGTTAAATTTAAGCATCGTTGTTAAAAATGATAATAACAAAGCCATCTCATTTTAAAACAGATTTATAATAACTTGAGTAAACCTTTCGTTCCTCGATAGGATTCTGATCATAGAGGGAACACAATAGGATCCCATTTCCCGATGGGATCCCTTTTTCCGATATATCATTGAATCAGGAGGAATCCTGACCCCTTTTCGATCCCAATCCAGTTGGATTTCGATCGCTGTGGGATCCTGATCTATGTGGGTTCCCTATCCCGGTTGATCCCAATTCCGGTTGGATCTAGATCCCTGTGGGATTCCAATACCAGTGAGTTCGCGATCCTGCTGTTTTTCTGATCCCGGTGGGTTCCTAACGCCGTCACTATCCAGATCCCGTTAATATATCGTTTCCCGGTGGGATTCTGATCACTCTGAATCCCAATTCTGTTGGAATCCCAATCCCGACGGTGTTCCGATTCCGATTGAATTTCGATCACTGTTTGGTTTCTTTCCACATAGACTCGAGTTTTTAATAAGATCCCGATACCTGTTGGAACCCGATTCCGATGGGAACCCGATTCCATTAGGTTCCCTTTCCCGGTAAGATCCCGATCTTTTTGCCCTCCTTATCATGTCGGTATTCCTATCCCTATTGAAACCCGATACCTGTAGAATCGGATCCCGGTAGTATTGAGTTTCCGGATAGGATCCCGATCCCGTACGGATCTCTATCCCGTTGTTATTCCGTTCCCGGTGGGATCCTGAGCTTGGTGGGATTCCTGTCACGTTAGCATCCTGATCCCCTTTAGGATCCTATTTCCTGGTGGGATTTCGATCCCTCTAAATCCCAAACGCCGTGGAATCGCGATCCCATCATTATTTAGATCCGGGTGGAATCTCGATTCCATTAAGATCCCTTTACCGATGGCTTCCGGATAACGGCGGGTCTTCGGTAGGTTCAAGTATTCCGATAAGATTCCGATCCGAGTGTGAATTCGATCCCTGTTAGAATGCTGATCCCGTTTCCTGGTGGGATCCTCTCCTCTGAAGGGATCCCATTTTCTGCTTGGAGGCCGATCCCTGTTTGATCTCGTACTCATTCTGATCTCGTTACCGTTGTGTTCATTGTACTGCTGGATCGATGTCAACGTTACTATAAGCTTTTATATTATCTCATCCGTCGATTATATAGAAATTTCTGGAACATTCTAGAGTAAATGTAATATCCTCCTCGAAACGTGTAAACAATATTTGTCTAACTAATTATTTTTCGAGCACGAAAATTATACAACGAAATTCACCGCTATACCAATAATATATTTAATCTGAAAGAGGGGCCCCATTGGGGGCCCATTTCATAATTGTATAGAATAAGTTTTGACTGAGTTGTTGTTGTTTTTTTTTGGGGGGGGGGGGAGGGTACGCTATAAAAATCACTGATCTTAATTTAAAATCCACCGATATTTCAATACGAACAATGACGTGTATTCCTACCAGGCCAGACCTATATCCTTCAAGTCAAATAGAACCTAAAGCGTTGTCTAAGCCTATTGATATTTATTTTGCCTATAAAAGGAAAAAAAATTGGCCCCCAAAGGAATAGTTATTATGAGTTCAGTACCCTTAGGTATTTGAATAGGTATAATTAAGTGTATGTAAGGTTCATGATAAGGTAATATAAGATACGATTCTTTTATTGATTAAAAAAAAAGGATTTTTTAAAAATTGCATTGTACATTTTCAGAACATAAATAAAACAATTTGAACACAAGAAATCTACATTAAATAAATTCACTAGTAAAAAAAAGCACGCTGGTAAATTCGTACAGATAGGGGAACAAATGAATTTTTATATCTTTAAGTTCTTGCCATGAGAGATAAAATTCGTCTTAAGTATCTGTGATGAAGAGGGTGGGATGTATCATCCAAAATGTGTTGTGTTTAACAATAAAATGTTTCTTCAAACAGTTCTGTAACTGAAGGATGTTTAGTTTGTGTTATGTTCCTAGTTTTATAGATTCATATATGTATTTTATGTTTAATATCAGACAATGAATTTCCACGCCAGCAGGTAATGTTAAGAATTAAATAGGCTTCCAATTGTTGGACTGTTGAATAAGAAAACGACTTGTTTGTTTACGCCCAAATTGTACACTTATTTGAGTTAGAACAATATTTTTTTTAAAATTTTTTATGCAGGATTTTGCCGAGCTCATGCCATGTTTGCTTATTATCAATGGTGACGCCATATATATATATATATATACTTTCTCTACACTTTCATTTTTAAGTTGAGATCCGTAATCTCCGGAAACCAACATCACTTTCCCTTGTTTTTTTAAAAGATATTAAGTTACTTCAGGTGATCAATATGCATGCAGTAGGTTTTCAGCCTGTGCCTGAAATATGTTTGTTGAATATTCTGCATCGAAATCAAATGTTTAATGCTTTTTTGTTTGTTTTAATTTGTCTAATCCCATAAGCTACCTGTGATTTAACGACATCCAAGGCCGTCACTTCAGTTGCGGCTACAAAGAAACCAACGAATGCGTCAGTTAACCTGGGGTCCCCAAAGATCTTCTTCCTGATTCTTCTTGCGGTCGTCGTTGTCGAAATGAAATGTCATGTCAACAGGGGCTTGCCAGCAAGCAGAGGCGTAGAAAGACTCAATTCTACCGAGGGCGGGACATGTTCTGAATAAAAAAAACAATGTTGCAAAGGACAGATTGCAGCCTTTGCATTCCTTCCTAAGCTATTGCACATGTTGAATATATAGAGTTTAACTTCTTAGTCAACTTATTCACATAATTCACATATCTGAAATCTATAAAAAAACAATGTTGCAAAGGACAGATTGCAGCCTTTGCATTCCTTCCTAAGCTATTGCACATGTTGAATATATAGAGTTTAACTTCTTAGTCAACTTATTCACATAATTCACATATCTGAAATCTAATTCATTTTCATCTTTTATTTACCTATGTGTTAAGCTTAAGTGTTTGTCATCGCAGTGTCACAGTGTGATCACATGGGGATCTTTAGGGGTTGGTCAACTCAGTGTCCCTGTGTGAATAGATAGAGTTAAGGGTTGGTCATCTCAGTGTCTTTGTGTGAATAGATAGAGTTAAGGGCTGGTCCTCTGAGCGTCCCTGTGTGAACAGATAGAGTTAAGGGTTGGTCATCTCCGTGTCCCTGTGTGAACAGATAGAGTTAAGGGTTGGTCATCTCAGTGTCCCTGTGTGAACAGATAGAGTTAAGGGTTGGTCATCCCATTTTTTCAGTGTTTTCGAAAAGAGACATTTAGGTATTGGTCATTGTTGTGTCTCATTGGAATCACATAGATACAACTAGGTGTTGATCATCGTAGTTACTCCGTGGGATTACATGGAGGCAATTACTGATTGGTCATTGTATAGCCCAAGTGGGATCACATAGAGACAATTGAGTGTTGCTCATCATAGTGTCTTAGTTATACCACATTGAGACAATTATGTGCTAGTCATCGTAGTGTCTTAGCGCGATCACATAGAAAAAATTACGTGTTGTTCATTGTAGTGTCTTAATGTGATCACATAGAGACATTTAGTTGTCAGTTAATGCAAGAGTTGTTCCTCTGCGTGGCGTAACCGACCAGTAGGGTGGGCTTGACTACCTGAAGCTAAACATTTTACGTCGCTACGTCTGTCTCCCAAAGTGAAAAAAAAAAAGGGGGGGGGGATTACTTGTAATCTTCCTCTGGGTGAAGGTAAGAGAAAACAGCCTCGTCACTATTCATTACACACGGCTAGTACATCAAAAAGAAATGTAAGCGAGGTGAACTCGAATCCCCTCATCCCTTGCAGATTGTTACTTGTAATCTTCCTCTGGGTGAAGGTAAGAGAAAACAGCCTCGTCACTATTCATTACACACGGCTAGTACATCAAAAAGAAATGTAAGCGAGGTGAACTCGAATCCCCTCATCCCTTGCAGATTGGATATGGGGCTCAGGCGAACTGCAAGCTCTGGTGCTACTGGGACACTATGCAAAGTGCCGCTGGTCACCTCCCTAAAACGTTGGTAATTATGCAGCTTAATTTCAACGGGGTCAGAGGGCAAATCCCCGAGCTCACGAAACTTCTCCACATTGGACGTAGCTCTACTTCAGGAATGCCTACTGAAAAAGCACCAAGTGCACGTCACGGGCTTTTCAGTTTACCGCTGCATTTGCGTTAGGTGCCAAGGGTTGGTAACTCTCGTGAAAAAACCACCTCACAGCGGAACTGTTAGAGAGCAGGAACATTAGCGGGACGGATACTCTGACCCTAAGAGTAGTCGTAAGGGGTATGTCTTTTACCATTAACAATATTTATTACTCACCTAGGAACTCTTTGTGCCTGCCCCTGCAGGGCACAACCCCCTTTAGCGATAGAATAATAGCAGGGGATTTCAAAGCAAAAGTGGGGGATATGAATAATCCCGATACCAACGTCTAAGGGCGCTATTTAGAGGAGGTCGAGCTCACGACCAACCTCATCAGGCTGCACAACGGCAACAGTGAACCAGCATTGCTTCATTATGACAACAGAGCCACGTCACGCCCCGATATAACACTGGTCTCTGCCGAGCTTGAGGCAAAGATCCTATGTGAAGTCTTGGAAGAGGTTGGCAGCGATGATCGACCGACTCTCATCACAATCAATCTTGTACTTGCAAAGCCAAGGTTTGCTAGGAGACATTGGCTGTTCGGCAAAGCAAAGTGGACACTATTTAGAGAAAAAGTAGAGAGTACGGTGGAGGAATAAGCTGGGGTTCCCGATACCTCTGAAAACATTGACACTGCATACAGCAAATTCGTGAATGGCATCCTCACAGTGGATAAAAAATACTCTCCCTAGAATTAATGGCAACCTCAAGTTTTGCTGTTAATTTTATTTATTTAGCTCTTACATAGAAAAAAATACGAATTCGGGGCCCTGGTTCTTCTTCTTCTTATATTTGAGAGGCCCACGATCAATTTGTTGATCATTATGGCTCCTGGTTTTAATTCAGAGTTTGCCTTCTCTTAGATGGGTTGCCGTCCAAGGCTAACGAGTCCCATCCACCCGGGGTGCTAGGGATGTTGGCTTTAATGGGGATTGAACTCCGGACCACTGGCGCCACTGCTATTTGGTTTGAGACAGTTTAGACCGCTCGGCCACCCAGCGTTCTCGACCGTTCCGTGTAGAGTTTCGAAATGAAACCTGTTTAACTTTTGTAAGTAATCTTAAAGGAATAAGCCTGCTAAATTTGAGGCTTCTATCTTAAGAGAAAGTTGGAGAATTAGTGATGAGTCAGTGTCTAAGAAAAAATGAATTGTCCGCAATGAGCTCCCATTCAATATTGGCTTCGTTCATGCCCCTTTTGTTAACGTCCATAAAATATCAGGCTTGGCAGTCTAATCAGTCGTGTCCCTTCTGCCAGCTCTCAATACAGCAGCATCTCTGGGAACAGTTACGTGGCCTAACCAGCGAAGGCGCCTCTTGCTAAGAAAGGAGAATATGCTAAACATGTGTGCACGCTCCAAGACCTCCACGTTAGGCACCCTGTCCTGCCATCGAATGCGTAAAATGCAACGCAGACATCTTCGGTGGAAGCTGTTGAGTTTCCGCTCCTGACTGGTATATGTGGTCCACACTTCGCTACCATATAGGAGTGAACTAGGCACCCATGCCAGATAGACACTTATTTTTGTTTTATTAGTTTGATAGAGATTATTCTACACCTATTCAGTTTAGCCGTATTTGCTGTTGCTTTTACGATCCTGATATGTATCTCTTCTTCGAGGGGGAGAGAACTAGAAATATTAGATCCAAGGTATGCGAAATGCTTAACTACCGAAAGATTATGACCCTCAATAGATATGATTGGAGGGAATGGTGCATCTTGCATCATTACACGAGTTTTCTGTAGACTAATTGAACGTCCAAACTCTTTACTAGCATGTGATGGACGATTAAAACCCTTTAAAATCTTCTTCTATGTGAGATGTTCAGGCGGCATCGTCAGAGAAAAGCAGTTCACGAATCAGTATCATTTTTACTTTTGTCTTTGCACGAAGGAGGGTTATATTAAACAGGCTACCATCAGATTTGGTATGGACGTACACTCCATGTTCACAGTCCTTGAAGGCAAATTGAACGAGCATCGAGAAAAAAATGGAGAAGAAAGTTGTTGCCAGTACACAACCCTGTTTTACTCCTCTGCTGACTGGGAATGACTCAGAGATCGCGCCATCAAAAGTTATCGTGATGTACATGTTTTTGTGAAATGACTGTATGATTGTGAGCAGTCGTGCTGGGACAACCTATTCTTTGCAGGATACTAAGAATGCCTCTTCAACTTACCAAGTCAAATGCCGTTGTCAGGTCTAAGAAAGCAATATAAAGTGGCATATGTTGTTCACGCAATTTCTCCTGCATTTTGCGTTACGAGAATATCCTGTCTATTGTTGAGCGCCCACTCTGTAAGCCACATTGCGACTCTGGGTAGATGTGGTTCACCAGACTCTGCAATCATTTAAGGGCAATAATGGCAAAAGTCTTTCCAACTACGCCAAGGAGAGAAACTCCTCGGTAGCAAGTGCAACCACTTTGGTTCTCTTTATTCCTACAACATATGCTGTTTATTAGGGTGTTAGCATGGTTAACTACTTTACTATCTTGTGCGTTCAGGATGCCGGCTTGTGTAATGTAATACATCTCATATTTTACTCTTTCACTCCTAAACTCTATCAGTCTGTCACACAAGAAGTAGATATTTATTTATTTAGGCATTTTTATATAGCGCTTATCATAAAGCTCTAAGCGCTTTACAATTATTAAAACATGTAAACTAAGTAAATACAAATGAGACACTAGGATAGTAACTACTATTCTATAGAAACAATGAAAATTGCTATAAAAAGAGGACACTTTGACACTTCAGGATTAAACCGAAACAGAAAATTAGGTAGGGCAACGAGGGTGCATCACAGGTCATAGGCGGACCTAAACAGATGAGTTTTAAGGGACTTTTTGAAACTGGACGAGGTTTCACTATGACGTATATGGAAGGGGAGCTGGTTCCAGAACGTGGGCCCATGGAAGCAGAAGGAGCGTTCACCGATGGTCTTAGTTTTAGTTCTTGGGATTGAGAGGGTTCTACTGTCAATGGAAGAACGTAGTTGTCTTGTGGGGATGTAAGGAAGCAACAGATCAGAGAGATAGACAGGAAAGTGAGGGTCAGTGAACGAGTTGAAGCAAAGATTGGAAGACTTGTATTTGATGCGAGAGGATATTGGAAGCCAGTGGAGTTGCCGCATGTGTGGATGAATGTGGTCATGTTTCTTTAATTTAAAATGAGTCTGCATGCTGAATTCTGTGCCTTCTGAAGTTTGTCTATGTGGTGTTGAGGAATGCCTGAGAGAAGAATGTTACAGTAGTCAAATTTTGAAAGAATATCCAGTTAAATACACAGTACTTTATTAAATCACTTTTCTACAACAATAATAATAATAATCCTTGCACAAATATCCAGGTAATAAAAATCAGGATGCAATTATCTCACACATGTATAAATATATAATACTCCATGGTATGATAGACAATTCACATGACAGAAAATCAACCACGTCTTCACTTCTCTTCGACATGAGAGGGACTGCGACTGATCACTCAAAAACGCGAGGCTCACTTCCGCTGTACAAAAACATAATTCACTATCTTTTCCCGTGAAAAATACACATTAACATAGTTTAAAATTCAAATTATGACACCTACCTGACTCAATGGTTTCGTATGCAAACATGGTCTGTTACATGCCCTACCCATCCGTCAAAAGTGTATCGCTTTATTTGTTTTTAAAGATCACTTTGTTTGTTTCTAAAGATCACTTTGTTTGTTTCTAAAGATCACTTTGTTTGTTTCTAAAGATCACTTTGTTTGTTTCTAAAGATCACTTTGTTTGTTTCTAAAGATCACTTTGTTTGTTTCTAAAGATCACTTTGTTTGTTTCTAAAGATCACTTTGTTTGTTTCTAAAGATCACTTTGTTTGTTTCTAAAGATCACTTTGTTTGTTTCTAAAGATCACTTTGTTTGTTTCTAAAGATCACTTTGTTTGTTTCTAAAGATCACTTTGTTTGTTTCTAAAGATCACTTTGTTTGTTTCTAAAGATCACTTTGTTTGTTTCTAAAGATCACTTTGTTTGTTTCTAAAGATCATTTTGTTTGTTTTTAAAGATCACTTTGTTTGTTTCTAAAGATCACTTTGTTTGTTTCTAAAGATCACTTTGTTTGTTTCTAAAGATCGCTTTTTTTAAATATCTTTTTTTCTAAAGATCGCTTTTTTTTTAAAGATCGTTTAGTTAGTTATTAAAGACCACTTAATTTGTTCTTAAAGATCGTTTAGTTTGTCCTTAAATGTCGCTTAGTGTGTTGTTAAATATCGCCTTAGCTTAGTATTAGATGACCGAAAACCTCAGTCACTTTCGGCCGAAAGTCTAAGTCAATTTCGGCCGAAAACGAAAAAAACCCGAAAGTTAACTTTTATCTTTTGGCCGAAACCGAAATTAAGCCGAAAGTTAAATTTTCAGTTTTGGTCGAAACTTGGCCAAAAGTGATAAAATTGCCACTTTCGTCTTCGAAACTGAAGCCGAAATTCGGTCGGTCTCTAGTTGACGACACTTCTTTTTAACATTATGCAATTTTTGGCGGGCATTATTCGTATCTTGCTTGCTACAAGAGAATGGTGCATGCCATACACATCATTATGGTAGCTGCGGATGTGAAGTACACTTGCTAGCTCCTAGTGATGACGAAGTCTAGCTGGAGCCAGTGGTGGGAACGTGGGTGTCGCCCTGACACCTTTTGGATTTGTTTACATTTGAAGAAAGTGTTGGTAACACAGAGACCATGGAAGCAGCACAACTCCAGCAGACGTTGTCCGTTATCATTAATCCTTCCTAATCCGTGATAACCAAGACAAGAAGGACATTCTTCCTGATCAGCTCCTACCCTAGCATTAAAATTTCTAACAATGTACAATGCTTCGGTTTTGGAAACACATGATAATTCTTGGTCGAGGGCCTCCTAGAGCAAATATTTCTCTCCAGGAGTCAAATGAAGAGTTAGATCATACACACTTAATACGTCTCTTGAATGCATGCAATATCAATGTTTATTTAGTCTGGCGAGTTCTTTGTCAATGACAGCAGCATTCCTTGCGTTTCAATCTGTTCAATATCGGTGTCAATACCAAGACACATTGTTTTCCCATTCCATGTCGCGATGTAAAGTGATTAAGTCTTCCATCTATTTACTTGCTTTGCCTTACAAAACTAGCTTGCTCCTCGTAATTTGGGGTCACCAGTACGGCTACTTAGCCTGTGCGGTGATATATGGAGGCCAGCTGTTACCCAATGCAGCAGTTCCCCCCAACACTCCACGCAGCCAGTGAATCCAAGGGATTCAGAGGAGATTTCGAAAGGACAACGTTAGCGCCGTCATATCGACTTCGGGACTCCATCTCCGGATTTTATAGTTTGGGTTTAATCCTGCACTCTTAATCTAGCTTCCTCCATGGCATTTGCATATTTATATCAGCATATATTCATCATTTTCTTGATTTTTGAACAATGTTGGTATTTAAAAATTTACGTGTCAGCCATTTTGTTGCTAACCGGACGATGTTAATTTTATTTATACAGCTCATTTATGGATAAAAAAAGAATTCGGGGTCCCCGGTTGTAAAAGATCCGGGTAGAGTTTCGAAATGAAACCTGCTAAGGAATAAGCCTGCCAAATTTCAGGCTTCAAACTACAGTAGATGTTGGAGAATTAGTGATGTGTCAGTGAGTGAGTGAGGGCTTTGCATTTTATTAGTATGGATGAGCAGTTCACTTGTTTAAATTAGTAAAGGTACTAATTTTAATCCCTTCCTTTCTGTTTTATCTTAACTTTTTTGAATGATTTGTTGGACTAATCACTCAAAATGATGTTAGACTTTTGGGTTGAACAGTACAAACAATGAGCTTTTAAGCAGCCTCACTGTGACGAAATGGAGTCGACATAAAAATGTCCATTTACTCCCGCTGACCTACTTAGAACCCCCCCCCCCTTTTTCTCTCAAGGTCAGGACGAGTTTTTCCCCTGATCACTGTCTAGCTCACGTGAAAAGTGTCCTCGTTTTATAGCCATTTTCATTGTTTCTATAGTATAATAGTTACTATCCTAGTGTCAAATTTTTATTTTACTTAGTTTACATGTTTTTAATAATTGTAAAGCGCTTAGAGCTTTATGGTAAGCGCTATATAAAAATGCCTAAATAAATAAATAAAAGTCAATGAACTGTTGAATATTCTGACCAGCGGACTAAACCAAGAAAACCCGAAACAAGAGAAGAGTCTAGACAACAATGTATCGTTTTGGGTGAGCGATTACGTCACGCATGAAATTATTAAAATCATTGAACTCGGATATTGGTGGTGATTGTCCAATGAGCAGTTAGAATAGAGTCATTATAGAAGCCGTTGAATAACTAAAATCTGTCTTTTCGTGATCGACTCTTAAGACAGCAATCAACTCAGAGCACCGTAAAGCCTGTTTGTTCTAGACCTAGTAAGTTGTACGAACATTTTGATTTCATTACTTTATTTGAATATTTGTATCACCATGTACATAGTTAATTAACCCATTAATTTTTCATTTCTTTATTTGAATATTTGTATCACCATGTACATAGTTAGTTAACCCTTTATGTTTAATTTATTTATTATCATTCTGATTAGAATGCATTTCTGATCGGAATGTATTTAATTAATTCATTTGTACATTATAGTTTCTCAATGTTTGAAACGTGCCTTCCTCAAAGGACACGTATCGGCCATTTTTTAGTTTTGATTACCGAGACTTCATCCCATCGTGTGGATGGTGATGTGGCCACTGGATATTTTTTAGTCATTGTGTTATCCTTTACAGTTGATTGGATATATCCTATTATCCATGCTGTATATTATAAAGTTATTATATAATTATGTTTTACAAAGATTCATTGCCACGTGTCGACGCTAGCCATCCATGCTTGACCCGAAAATGGTGAAGATGAATAAGCATATAAAGAATTGATATTAACCTTGTAAAAAATATATCTCCTTTGACGCCTCGATCTGAATTCATTGCCGTTGGGGGAGGATTTGTTAGTACAAGAATATTGGAATAGGTGTTCCTTCTTTTCTTTTATCATCATTTACATATTGCCTGCTTGCTAGATCGCTGTACTAAGGCAGTACAGTAAACCTTACCTAGGCAGCTGAATTGAGGAATCAGTGTACTGACGCCTGAGTCTACGAACCCCGCTCAGGAGTCACCTCCGGAAGACCAATTCATCGCCTGCAACAAAAGGACCGTGTGCTGATGGACTTTACTCCCAAAGAGAAGTCTTACATACACCTATCACAGCGTACTGGGGAAGAGGTATCCCAGAAGGTACAGTTATGACTGGTATCATCCACTTGCGTGAACGCCCTAAAAGCGCTGAGCCCTGAAAAACCACGAGGTACATAGGATGAAGAGTCCACTTCCACAGTGAATGAATCTCTGTATTGTACTGCCGTAAAATCTACCTGCGTGAAAGCCTTGAAAAGCGCTGAGCCGAGAAAAGCCACGAGGTAAAGAATTAAAGAATTCACTTCCACCCTTGAAGTGATTATATAGCATCGCATTGCTATTTCGTCCCCTTGCATGACCGCTCCAGGAAGCCACGAAGGACAGGACCCAAGAATCCACTTTTACTTTGAAATGATCTCACTGTTGTGCAAGATCTAACAAGATCATCAGAGCCGCTTCATTACCTGCCGCTCTGTCAGCCCACTCACGTGAACGCCGTGAGAAGCGCTGAGCCCTGAAAAGACACGGAGTGAAGAATAGGAGGAGCCACCTCCATATCGAAGTGTACTTCTTGTGACTGGTCACGCCAGATGATCAAGCCAGAAGATCAGCACGATTGACTGATAAGTTAAGTGTTAAAGGTCTCAGTATATACGATTCAGATAGAAAGCAAAGCAACATTTATGATACATAGGTTATACGAGAGGCCATTGTTCATAATAAACTAGAATTTATATAAATACCCTTGCAAAGTGGTTTTGCATATACTTCAACATTATGCCATATACATGTAAATAAATTAGTCATTTCATTTACTAAATGGTTTTATAAAGTATTTGGTAGTTAAGGTAAGAATTAGCATGTTATTATGTTCCTTGATGTGTGAAACCGACATAACTTAATCAGAGGCGTTGTGAGGGGGGAGGGGGTGACAGATGTCCCCGGGCGCCAGCTAGTTAGGGGCGCCAAAATGTGCTTTGAAATTATTTTATTGTTGAAAATCATGGGATTGAGAGATGAAGAAAAGGGGCGCTTTAAAAGAATCTTGTCCCCGGGCGCCAAACACCCTCGCTACGCCTCTGAACCTAATACCCCTAGACTCAAGCAGGTGTAACAGTCATCAGACATTTGATCTTACACCCCCTAATGTAAAAGACTTTTCACCATACTCATTCCCCCACCCCCGACCCGAGCCCTCGAATTTTTTATATTTTTTTAAAAATAAAGTTAATTTAACTTAGTTTATATCAAATTGTGAAAGAACATTAGCAGCTCATCAATCTTTAGATGTATAAAATAAAAGTTTGGTAATGATAAAAGTTAAAAAATAACAAGAACCAAAATGTCCAAGCCAGTGTTTTATTTTGTGACATCATTAAATCTACTCAGACCAAATGTGTGCGATAAACAAATCTATTTATGTTTTCATTTATAAAGGCAGTTCTCTTTTTCTTTTGACATTTTTGGAAGGGACAGATCGGGGGAAGAAGTTAAAATATTTCGAAAATTGATGGTCTGATATGAAATTTTTTTTTTTTAAATTGATGGTCTGACATGGAAATATTTCTTAAACTGATAGTGAGATATTAACATATTTCTTAAATTGATGATCTGCTATACACATATTTCTTAAATTAATGATCTGCTATACACATATTTCTTAAATTGATGATCTGCTATACACATATTTCTTAAATTGATGATCTGCTATACACAAATTTCTTAAATTGATGATCTGCTATACACATATTTCTTAAATTGATGATCTGCTATATACATATTTCTTAAATTGATGATCTGCTATACACATATTTCTTAAATTGATGATCTGCTATACACATATTTCTTAAATTGATGATCTCATATGGACATATTTCTGAAATTAATGGTCTGAATGTTCTTAAATTGATGGTATGATATGGACATATCTCTCAAATTGATAGCCTGATTGGACATATATGTCAAATTGATGGTCTGATATGGAGATATATCTCAAGTTAATGGTCTAATATTGACATATTTCTTAAATTGATGATCTGATATGGACATATTTCTTAAATTGATGATCTGATATGGACATATTTCTCCAAATTTATGATATAATATGGATATATTTTTTAAATTGATGATCTGATATGAAAATATTTCTTAAATTAATGGTCTTATATGGACACATATCTCAAGTTGATTATCTGATATGAACATATCTCTCAAATTGATGGTCTTATATGGACATTTTTTTTGAATTGATGGTCTAATATGTACATAACTCTCAAATTGAATGTCTGGTATGGACATCTGTCTCATGCTGATGGTCTGATATGGACATATCTCTAAAATTGATGATCAGATATGGACATATTTCTCAAATTGATGTTCTTATATGGACATTTCTCTCAAATTGATGGTCTGATTTGGACATATTTCTTAAGTTGATGAACTTATATGGACATATTTTTCAAATGCCTGGTTTGATATGGACATATTTCTCAAATTGATGGTCGGATATGAACATATTTCTTAAAATTTATGATCTGACATTGATTAGCTCTTAAATTTATGACATGATAAGGAGATATCTCTCAAATTGATGAACTGATATGGACAGAGCTCTCAAATCAATGATAGGATATGAACATATCTCTGAAATTGATGGTCTTATATGGACATATTTCTCAAATTGGTGGCCTGATATGGACATATCTTTATAATTGATGATCCGATATTGACATATCTCTCAAATTGATTATCTGATACTGACATGTTTCTTAAATTGATGATCTGAAATTGAGATATTCCTTAAAGTGATAATCTGATATGGAGATGTTTTGAAATTATATTATATTATATTATACAATAAAAATATATATACATTTTTGAAAACACATGAATGTTTGTCTCAAACATTGAAACAAAGGAGGAAACCGTTGTAAGTCTATCTTAACTCTTATCAGCGGGATATAAAGAACCATTTTAATTTCTATTATTAATTAGACAAATTTATTTTCATTATTATTTACCAAATATTTTTCAAAAATAAAAAAGCCACCAATGTACATTTCAGCAAATGGGTTTTCCAAGATGAAAACATTAGTAAACATAGTAACATTAATAACATTAGTAACATTAATCATTTTAATGATTTCCTCTAGAGCATATGTTACATTTTCTAACATATAAATACCTTATGTCAAAATAATCATGTGTGCACACCATAAAGTGTAGCATGCAAATCGTCATTTGTGTGTAAATTAAAGAAATAGAGAAAACAGTGACCTTAGAATGCCGAGAGAGAAATGGTAAAGTCAGAGAGAGAGAGAGAGAGATGGTAAATCCAGAGTGGGAGAAAGAGAGAGAGATACAGAGATCGAACAGCCAGAAAGAGAGTAATGGGAAAGTTAGAGATTGAATTTGGATTTTAGATGGAGAGAGCTGTTTAAGTCAGTAGAGACAAATAGTTAAGTCAGAGAGAAAAATATGGAAAGTCAGTACGAAAGAGAAGGAGAGAGATAGAGTTTAAAAGAGAGAAATGTGAAATTCAAAGAAAGAAATGTGAAACTGACAGTGAGCAAATAAAACAGAAATTAGAAAATCAGAGAATGAAAAGGAAATGGGAAGATCAGAGAGAGAATTTGAAGATATAGTAAGAAATGGGAATAATACCAAGACAAATGGAAAAGACAGAGTATAAAATGAAAACATCAGAGAAGGAAATGGGAATGACAGAGAAATTGGAAAAATCAAAGAGGGAAACGAGAAAAAAGATATTTGTTAAAAAAAATTTGATCAAACTCAGTCGTTTGTTATATTAAGAACATCATGATTGCCAATTCTAAATTATGCTATTTTCAGACTCATATTTTAATTTTCAAAAATGTTAATGGACAAGGATAATTTTTGTGGATAAATATGATATTTAAATATATAAAATCTGATACAGGATTGCAAAGTTTCAATGAATTTGAAAAATTCTTATTCTCATATTCTTTGTATTTTCACATTTATCAGGCATATCTATGTAACAAGAAAGTCAAATATGATAACAAAAATGTAATTTTTTGAACATATTTACACACAAAAAAATGTAAGTGTCAACATTTTCAACTAAGCTCAGATTATTTTGTTGGTATCAAGATACTGGAAAACGTTGTATCAGATTGTGACCAATTATTGTACAATAGATCTTAAATTAATGGGTACAACACACAAATCGTTTAGCTTTAGAGACATGATACTTAGTTTTTTTTGTCGACCTAGCCCAGAAAGACCAATTTACATTTTTCTGAAACATACGGGGCTTTAAAATAGAAATAGCACAACCATCACCAGTTTATATTTTTAGATGCAACATAAAATTGAATAAATGTTTACATGTTTGTTGATTGATTGTTAAATATTGAACTTAAATAGGTTCCCTAAAATAAAGTTAATTATACGACAACAAAAATCGTCAATCGTAAAAGAATTAAAACATCTTTCAAAGTTAAACGTAGCATTAATCAGAACACATTTTTCACAGCCTTCATATAACAGTTTAGATCACCAACCAAATATTTTTGCTTTTAAAAACAAATTGCTTTTACTTGAACATTTTTCTGGATGAATTGAATCTTTGCACAGCATTTTTTAAATTTTTTAAAAATTTTCTAATTTTTCTTTTTCCGCTTAATTTTATTGATTAGCATGAGATCATAAAAAAGAAAAATTTGTAATTTCACACTATAATTTGAAAAAAGGTTTAAAGAAAATAACTCAAACAAAAAAGAAGAAAATTACTGTGCAAAGTTACGATAAAATTCAATTGGAAGATTCACTTTCAAATACATAATAAATGGGCTCAATGCGAGCTTCAAGCTCCACGGTCACTTGTTCTGGTTCTGTTGGTTCATCTGGAAAAAAAAGAATGGATTATTTACTTCTTTTTCCAATTTTTTAAATTATAGCTAAAAATGAAATAAATGTAGGCCTACACCTGTTAAATGAGAGCTTTGGCATAATGAATACATTTGTAAAACAAAAATATTATAACATTTTCAATGGTAGATTTGGTCCTTCGATGTCAAGCTTGATCAATAAATTAAAAGGTGCTTGGCCCGAACTTCAATGTTTACAACGGTCAGAACTGGAATTGTATAGAAGAAAATTTCACATCTTAATTGGCAATTTTGTGAAAGGTTCTTTTGAGAGGTTCTTCCTTACATTTTAATTAAATTTTATAATCTTTTAAAAGTTACTGATAAAATAAACCAGTTAAAAAATTCGCTTCTAAAATGTATCCATACTTTTTCAATAAAGCATTTTAATCCAGTATAATTCGCTTGATTAACTTTGGGGTGGGTTCAAAATATTACAAATATTACGAAATTCAATGGCATTTATAGAGTGTGCTTTGGCTTAGGTAACGGTTAAATGACTCATTGTTTTTTTGTTGTTTTTTAAAATAAATTTTAATTTAAATTTTCACCACATTAAATATATATCAGTGTCAGTTTGGCGTGGAGAATCAGAAGTTAAGAGTTATCCCTATTTCAGCATTTAGTAAAATAATGAGTTTTTGCATTTCATGAAGGTAGCCATGTATCGAAGGCATAATTTAAGTCCATTTTAGAATACATTATGGGATTGTACATCAATTATGTCAACAACATAATGGGGGGGGGCTGGAAATGTTTGACAATTAAAGTCAAGTGGTTGTAGGGTTAGATTAATTGACGTCAACTATCAGGTTTTCTCTATCAAAATTGTAATCTTAAAAAATGACTTGTTTTTACATTATTTTTAAAAAAATTAATGAGTGTAGATTAAAATGGTTACATAATTTTACGCTTTTAACAATATAAGATTTAATTAATGTGTGTCTGTCTGTGCACTGCAGATGGCTGGTCAGTATATTTGCACATTTAGTTAATGCGAGAAGTCAAAAGTTGGCCTTTCTTTGACTGTAGATTATATGTGTCGCAAATGACTAGGGCGGTATGTTTGTGGTCATGTTGCAGGTACGGAACAATGAAAGTTTCAAGAGTCGTGTGCGGTCAAGATAAATGGTATTGATAGAGTAGGAATACTATATTTTGAGAATTAGGGGAAAGTAAAGTAAGTAACTATAATAACATCGCTGCTTGAACGGATTTGCAAAATCTGTATCATCTATCTTGCATCACAAGTCATGTTGAAATAGCACGTTAAACAGGACTGACAATGCATATGCAATTACCTCATGCTACTCAACAAAAAAGGATGCGACTAATGCAAGTAGCTGCCAAGAGACAGAGAGCTTATGTCAATAATTGCTTACACTAACAATGCTTCTATTTTAATTGCTGAATGGTTAGAAGAGGATGATTTTGTCTGGTATATCAGCTCTGAACGAATGAAAATGATAAATCCGCTACTATGTCAACTGTAACGATAGTGCAACACTTGGCTACTCCTTGGAAGATTATAGCAGCTAGAAAATGTGCTACAATTGTCATCTATACTAACAATAATCATATTTCTACTTTGACAACCAGTAATATGTAGTCTTTAACAACCTTTACATTTATTCTGATTTATGAAATTTAAGTGTAAAACTTTTTAACTTGTTGAGTATCAAGCTAAACATGCAATAAAATGTATGTATTTTTCTAAAATTGTGTGTTTAAAATAGATCCTCACAAAGAAAATAGCATTTATATATTTAGTTATATTACAATTCATCTTTTCTTTCGGGGGAGTGGGGGGGGGGGGGGGTGGGGATGGGGATAGGGCATTTTCTTTCGGGGGAGTGGGGGGGGGGTGGGGTGGGGATGGGGATAGGGCATAAAAATATTGACATAATTACATGGGGGGGGGGGCAATGATAATTTTACAGTTCTTGACAAGGGGAGGGGGGATAAAAAGTTGGCTTAAAAATAGTTGACGTAATTAATGGACGACCCCTATCCTAAAAAATTCATTTAATTGTTGTACATTTATTATCATCTTCTGAAATACTAGACAAAATAAGTTTACGCCTCAATTTCATTACTGATATCGGTAATTAAATCTGGGCAGTTAACAATAGTCTCGAGTCTCGAGAGATAAATAGTCGCTTGCGAGATGAGATGTTTAAGGTGAGCTGCAGGCAAAATATGAAAGGTAACACCGAGGAATTAGGTTAATGGTTGGGGATAGGTAAGTCATTTGGGGCGGGTGGGGTCAAATGCCCGCACACCCTGACTCATCAAGAAACAAACAAAAAAAGCAAGCAGATAATTACCATATATATGAGCAATCGTCAAACTGCTCATTTCACTGTTTTCATCGCCATCTGAAATATTTCAAATTTTATTATATTTAACGCAAAATTAGAACAAATTTTTCAAATGTTTGGAATACATGAATTTTACCCATAATTTATGCACATTTTTATTTATTTCTAGGTATGATTAAGTAAATATGTGACCAAGAACATCTCGCAAAGTTAACATGTCACAATTTTAGGTTGAATTATATTACGTTGTCACAACTTACGCAGTCACATTTTAAAAATGTTTTACATTTGTTAGTTACAACTTACGATGATCTGATTCGATTTCCGGTTGACCAGTTGTGTCCCTTCCAGTGGCTCGTCCTTTAAAATTACTGACCACCCGGGCACTGATTAGGATGATCTGTAGCAGGACCGCAACGCTCATGATTATAAGAAGTGCGATCACGAGGGCAGAGTTCATATTTCCATAGTTCGTTGGCTGTGTACAGGGTTCTTATTTTCAAATAATAATTTCATATGTAGAATGTTACTTGCACCAGTAGGATGAAAAAACAAAGAGATAATTTAGTTTTTGAAAAAAACATTAAGGAAATGTTCATGACAGGCTTAGTGGACATATTTTAAAAAAATACATGACAAAGAAATAACGAGATTGTTGGTAAAAGAAATATTTTTTTTCAGCAAAAAAAAGTACAGTGGCACTCAAAAATTCAATTTGAAAAGAGCTAAGTGTTAGGTCTATCTGCTGTGTGGTGTTTAAAGTCAGGATTGCGTGATTTAGAGGCCGTAGGCTAGTGAAATTGTGAGGACCATTTTAAACCACATCCTCCTCTTAGAATGTTACTGATGCACTTGTTACTGATGCACTTGTTACTGATGCATTTGTTACTGATGCATTTGTTACTGATGCACTTGTTACTGATATACTTTTAATGATGCACTTGTTACTGATGCACTCGCTACTGATGCACTTGCTACTGATTCACTTATTACTGATGCACTTGTTACTAATGCACTTGTTTCCGATGCACGTGTTAACGATGCACTTGTTTCCGATGCACTTGTTACTGATGCACTTGTTTCTGATGCACTTGTTACTACTGCACAAGGAGAAATCCATAACGGAAACTGGGGGACGGGGATGATTAAAGATTTTGAATCGTTCAAGAGTGTTCTATCATACCACAAGTGGTGCACAAATCTAAACGGCAAGAGGCTGCCGGCAGCGAAAAAAAAAAAAAAATGCACAGATGAGACTCTCTAAAATCACTACCAGGATCCACCCTTCAATATTTCAAGAAACCAAATGATGACCAGCGTCAAGGTTCAACAAAAGACGTCCCTCAGTCTATCATTGATAAAGATTCGTCCAATTCCAGTAGCATGCATTCTATAGAATATCCAACTATGCAGACAATTCAAGAGATTGACGTAGCATTAAAAGTAAAAGATGTGGATGAATTAAAAATTTAATTCGAGCTGATAACGTTTATGACAACCAAGATACTTTAAATGAGATCGTTTATGAGATCAGCTAGAGTATTTTATCAGATGCTACTAACTAACACACATATTCTGGTGAGGGTCTGAGATTACTCTCTTATGATCCCGGCTAGTAAATTGGCTATCAACTCCATCTGTTGAGCTGAACCATAATACATTTCCCTCACAAAGGATCCTCCAACCGCCCTGGCTTCCCCCGGGAGATCTAGTGAGGGACATTCAGTCAACATATGCTCTAGGGTCTCCGGGGCCAGGCTGCAGTGCCGGCAGGTAGGATCTCTGTTGTTATCCAGACGCAAGAAATATGTGCGCAAGGAGCAGCGCTCGGTGCGCATCTGCGTCACTAAACTCTGCGATCTGCGTCCTAACCCCTCCCCCCATGGGTCTTGCTTGCTAGGAGTGGGTAAGTTTGAATAGAAGCCTCTGGCGGTCGTGCTGTCAGCCCATTGCTTTTACCACTTCTGCATGAAGTGGTCCGCCAGCCAGTTTTTAACTCCCAAGAAAGTCATTGGTACTTCTGGCTGAGGCTGGGCAGCCCCGGTTTTCGCCAGAGTGTCCGCTCTCTCATTGCCACTGATGTTGACGTGCCCTGGTATCCACTGTATTGTAATCTTGCACTCTAGTTCACCAAGTTTGCATACGTCGTTGGTAATGACGTCGACCAAGCGTGTGGTACCCTGTCTCTTCTCCAAGAGCTCAAGAGCAGATCTTAAGTCTGAGAAGACAACCACATCAAGGCCCGCATGTTCCGTCCCTTTCAAAGTGTCGTGGACTCTCTCCAAGGCCATGTGCATAGCTATAAGCTCCGCATCAAAATTTGACGCTGCAGTCCCACAAGGCCCCAAGAGTTCTTCAATGGGTGGTCCTCCCACTGTGTACTGTATGAGGGCACCGCACCCAGCAGTTCTTTTTCTCAGTTCGGCAGAGCCGTCCATGAACACTTTCACGGGTATGTGTGCGAATACATCCAAGGTCTCTAGGGCAGCCACTTTCTGGACATGTTCAGGGCTGCGTTTCGTCACTGCTGCATCAGTCAAGGCCAAATGTATAGCGGGACGTGTGGGTTCCGCATATTGCGGATTAACTGGGATTAAGGTCAGACGTTGTCTATTTGGGGGCAAGGTGACTGTCCTTTCCAGCTCCACGACCTGGTGCATTAAAGAGGACCTCTTTAGTCTCCTGCAGCCCACCCAGTTATTCTGCATTTGGAAGGCTGGTTCGTTTTCGCCGAGCCGCCGGTACCTCTCTACGGTACTTAATATTGACTTTTCCCTCCTAATTTGTAACGGTTCTACATTGGCCAAGACCTCTACAGCAGCTATGGGAGTAGTCCTTTATGCGCCACAGATGAATCTCAGAGCCTCATTCTGGATTCGGCCAGGCTTTTCCAGTGCGGTCTTACTTGCAAAGGATTGGACCGGCATGCTGTAATCCATCACCGACCTTACACTGCTTAAGAAAAGAGCTATAAGCGTACTTGCGCCCGCAACCCAACTTGTGCATGCCAGTTTTTTCACCAGGTTGAGCTGGCGATTGCCTGGGAGCAGAGGTCCTGTACAAAATTATGCATTTGCACCTTTTAGTCCAACTTAACGCCCAGGTAAACCGGTTGCTTGTCCCACTTGAGCGCTACATCGCCCACCTTGTGCTCGATCTCCTGTTTGAGAATGGTCCGCCCATTTGTGAATAGTGAATAGACCATTTTTTCTGTGTTTATTTCCTGGTGCCACCGCCGCATGTACCTGTTGATAGCAGAAAGGTCCTGCTGTAATAGCGTTTGCAGGCGGTGGACATCCTTACCGGTGCTCCAGATTACCAAATCGTCCACATACATGGCAGAGCTAGTCGTTAGCAAATGTGGAAGGTCATTGATGTATGCAAGGAAGAGGGTGCAACTGAGGGATGACCCCTGCGGGAGCCCTTCCTCAAGAGTTCTCTTCCTGGAGGTTTCGCCGCCAAATTTTGTGTTAATCGTCCGGTTCTTGAGGAAACCGGAGATCCACCTGTACATGTTCGCGGTTACTCCCAACTTTTGCAATTTCAACAATAGACCGGACCTCCAAACTCGGTCATAGGCTTGTTTGAGGTCGAAAAATACAGCCATTGTAAGTGATTTTTTCTGGAGCACATCTGATATGGACTGGAGAAGACGGATCACTTGGTCCACAGGCTGCATTCCCTTGCGGAAGCCCGCCTGTATTGGGCTGAGACTCTTAGTGCTCTCCAAGTGCCAGTAGAGTCTCTGGTTGACCATTCTCTCGGCTACCTTCCCTAACATCGATGTTATAGAGATCGGGTGGTAGCCGGTCGGTTGATTGAGTCTCTTCCTTTCTTTGCGAATAGGGACGATGGTAGCGCTACGCCAAGCTCTGGGTAGGATTCCTGTTACCCACGATCTGTTTATGATTTTCAATAGCTCTGTCCTAGCTATTGGGCCAAGGTTTTTAATCATTAATTACAGATCTTGTCCGGACTTGGTGCCTTGGCAGCGTCACACTTGTGAATAGCGGTTTGCAATTCAACCATAGTGAAAGGCGCGGTGAAGACTTCTGCATGCGGCCCCCACTTCTGGGCCACTTTTCCATTTCGCCGGAGACGGTTAAGGTTCTGGCTCTCTGTGGTCTCTTTCTGCTTCCGATTGACCTTTGCAAAATGCTTGTTTAGGGCATCGGCACTTTTGGCAACTGTGGTAGCCGTGCCTGTCCTCAAAAACTTTGCCAGACGTAAATCTAGAAAAAAGAACTTTAAAATGTAAATGTGTGCTCTCTCTGACTTTCTTATCTATCAAAAAATTTATAGTATTTTTGTCTACTATTATTACAAAATTAATAAACTATTAATTTTAATATAGAAATACCTTATTTTAGGTATTATAAGAGTGATAGTAGTACAAACATATGTGTTTACATTTCACAGCTGTTTTTCTTTGTTAGTTTTTGCATAATATTGAACATAGCAGCAGTCAGTGGAGGATTGGGGGCCCGGGGCAGTAGGGGGCACCCAAGTGGATTTGTGCCTAGGGCACCAAGATGGCTTAATCTGGCCCTGGTGGTCTACAAAACGTAGGCCAACAACAACTGCTCTGTTCCAGATTTTTCAGCTGTTTTATCGACTGGTTTCGAGAATCCCATGAGAATTGTTTGCTGGTGTTATAATGATTTCTTTATCGATTCGTCTCGTGCATCTGTCACTTGATTTTGGATTCGTGAGAAGCATAACGAGCACTACCAACTGACTTCAGCAAATGTTTCTCCAGGTCATTGTCGCCAGCCTCCACTCTAAACTGACACAGATCATGAGCATTTCCACAGTCACTATTTTGGCCTTGAGGAGGGTTGTTAGAGGTTACGTAGAAAATTATTGTGGATAATATAAACAAATTCTTACTTCATTTTTTAAAAAATGTTATTAGAAATTGAATTGTCTATATGACTTCGGATATGTCGGTCTGGATTCCAACTGTTGCTCAAGAATGATGTTGCATCCTGCTGATTACATTTGCTTGGTTGGACTTTCAACAGGATTACGAGCAGCTTGAGGAAAGACTTATTCTTAGTGAAAGGTTTTGCTATAAAAGCCACAAGGTACTCGCAATGAATTGGTTGCGGGAAAAAAAATAATAAAACATAGATACTGGACCTTTAAGATGACTAGAATTAGCAGGCCACGGAAAACAAACTGATCAAGCCAGGCATACGGACTAGACAGTTTTCTGCCAGGTTTATCCTCATGAAGTTGTATCTAGCAATGTCTCGGTAAGGGTTTGGGAGTAAACGGTATTTCAAAACATCTGACAGTTGAGATTTTCTCTGACTACACAGACCCAAATCAAAACCATTGATTGCCATATGACAGCCAAGATTATTTTGTTTCAATAATTATTATTTCAGTGTCAGTTTGAGTAATGTTGATGGCAATGCATCGCAGTTACTAGAACCACTGGCAGCAGCTTCAAACTGGAAAGCGTTTGAAATAGTCATTTCACTACTTTTAGTTTGTTGCTTAACTGGTTGGGACTCTCTTGTAAGTGTAGTTGATGTGGATACATTTGATAGGTTACATTGTGTCTTACACTCATCATCATCAAATGATTTCTTTTGTGATATAGCCGGCTTCTCAGATAACATGGCCCTTAACGTTTGCCACTGCCTACCAGCAGGTCTGTCCTTGGTATTCATATACATTTTACTTGGATATATAAATCTGTCTAACTCTTGTTTTATATTTGACTTAGACTGCTACCACTGTGTGGATCATTATAAAATACACGTCGAAGAATCTCTAACTCTACTACAGCGTCTCGTAAAACCATTCCCTTATGTCCCCGTTGTGTAACTATAAACACTACTAGAAACCCATCACACGGTCATTTTAATTGCTACATCATTTAGCAACACATTCCCCCGACCAGATACTGTAACCCCACCCCGAATCTTACACCATGTCTCTACACGCATATTAGCATCTATCACGTTGTGGTTTTTTCGATCACATACATTTATTCTAACAATACCCATGGTTTTCATGAACATTCCCCTTTTAACAGCTAACTACAAAACTCATAATAGGAACACATTCGTGATACCTGTTCCCACACTGTCCACCTGGTGTCTCCCTGCCCTCCCAGCTATCATGTCTTCTCTGTAGTATGATAAACTCTGCTGATATCAGGTTAACTACTCCCTCATCTATTGTACTTTGTCCGGTATCTACGAACATGTTTTCCCTTCTCAGCCATGTTCGTTTTGGGACGTGTAAAAAGAAATACTATTTATTTTATATTAACTATTTTATATCAAAAGGACGTAGTGAAAAAAATGTTTAGCAATCATTTATTATTTTCTAAAAAAAAAAAAAGGGGGGGGGGGGGGGGATGGGGGTCCTGTGACCCGCGTTTAATTATAGTGCAGGCGCTTATGACTCTACATGATGATGTTAAAAAGTGAAAAAATAGTGTTTATCATGGATGGTTTATTCACTCGTCACTCAGAAATTTGACTGGTTTCGCTGCAGATTGTTTGCTGTCAATGTTAACGAAACAAAATCCAAATTTGTTACTGGGCCCATTTGTAAATGTTAAAACTTGCTATGTAAATATGTCCCAGTGCTAAAAGAGCACCTAATGAGACTAAAGAGGATTACATCTACACTGAAGGCATCTGCATCTTACCTTCCAATAGAAAACCAAAATAAATGTATAGTGTCCTTGCAAATCATGCGACGGAGATTCTTATCATGGATATAAATGGTGCGAGATTTTTTGGAATTATGTTCTACAGTACACCTGATATATTACGCACTGACCAGATGTCTGAAGTGATCAGAAATTTGAAAATCCATAGAGAAGTGTTTCTTGTATTTTTCACTTTAAAAGGAAGAGGGGGCGCTGATGACAACAGTTTTGATATTCTTACAAATCCAAAACATGATAAACAAGACATAATGATGTAAAGAGCTCACTTTTAAGCTAATGCTGCCGAAGCAGTTAGACCATTCCAAACAGCTCACTTTTAAGCTAATACTGCCCAAGAAGCTCAGCCATTCCAAAGAGCTCACTTTTAATCTAGTGCTACCCCAGAACTTCAGGCTATTCCAAAAAGCTCACTTTTAAGCTAATGCTGCCCCAGAAGATCAGGCCATTCCAAAGAGTTCACTTTTAAGCTAAAGTTGCTCCAGAATTTTAGGCCTTTCCAAAAAATCTCACTTTTAAGCTAATGCTGCCTCAGAAGTTAAGGCTATTCCAAAAAGCTCACTTTTAAGCTAATTACCATTTATCAATAACTAGCGAGTACCCGGCATGCCTTGCAATGCCAACCAAACAAAGAAATTAGTTGTATTTTAATTATGTTTCTTGTAGAGCTTTCAAATACACTTTTTTTTCCCGTCTAGTGCATACACGAATCAATCAGAAGGCTTTCCAAAGCGAGAGCAGGGGACATATAGCTATCCATGGGAGAATCATGGGTTTTCCAAATTTAGTCTGCAATCTTGTAGCTATTGTCCCTGCGCGTTCTAGATAGTCATTACAAACGCGTGTCGCACCGGAAACTGCAGACGTTTAAAATCCAATGGAATAACTGTTGGAATCATTGGGATGCGTGGCGACATTATATCTTCTCCTCCTAAATTTTACATTTAAAAAAGTAGATTCGATGGTATTTTTCATCATATTTTCCCAGGAAACTTGTTACCATTGTAAAGTCGTGGAGGATTTATGTTTCGTTAAAGAATAATAGACACGCCTTTGCCCAGTGTTAAAACGTGCGATGAAATGCGTGGTTATCAAGTGATTGTATAATTGACAACTTCGTCTTAATTCAATACAGTATCGATGGACTTATACGTTGTCCTTTTTTGCCTGGGATTTCGTTTTGAATGCTTAAGTTGATGGCATCGACATAGTTGTTTTTGGCTGCTAATATAGCACATGAACTGAGCCACTGATAATTTTTGTAATATTGTACGATATTTTGAAAAATCTTTTTGAATCACTTCGTCAATGTTTGCTGTAATTTTACAGAAGCTTGTTGGCAATGTGATACATTTTGTGGATTCATCAATTGCCATTTTCCCTTTCCCAATTTCCAACAATTGTTTTGCAAAACGTTCAGCGGATGATTCATTATGTAGTTGTACACGCATATTGGTCTTGAGAGTCAATTTCTGTCAATGTCGCAATAAAACTGATGATTTGAGATATGCATTTAATTCATTAGCAGCTGTTGAGGCCACCATCCAAAAGAGTTGCTGCAATTCCAGATGATGCGATAGCCAGTGCAATATATTTTTGTGATCCTATTGTCGCCAAAATAAGTGAAATTGGAAAAGTTTTTCCTGTGCCTCCGGGCGCAGCTAGGAAATATAGTCCACCGCTTTGTCTGGTAATTGCATGAATAATTCTGTCATAAACTATGCTTTGTTCTTGAGCCAATTTCGGAAGATTCGTCTGAAAAAATGTACCTAATTCTTCGATGTCAAAGTGCGTTTCTCGTTGCAAATCACGATCAAAAAGCTTGTTGGCAGATCGATTAGCAGAAGTCATTCCCAACTCTACCAGTACTTTGTTAGAGATTGCCAAACTTATGTCCTCCATCGAAACCAATGCCTCGTTATACACGTTTGGTGTCAATTTAATGTCCAGAGTTTGATTCGTTGCACGCAAATGATGTAGGATGTCTTCACTCATGTCGTCTTTGTGTTTCTCCCAAAGATCTATTGGATTGGATGGGAAGCATGTTGTCAATATGATTGCCAAGAAATTGCGTATTTGCTGTGGTTGAGCAATATTTTATGCATCAGAGAGCGAAGTATCCCAATGAGAATCGTTTTCCAAAAGTTTTACCTCTTGTCAAGCTTCACGATAAGTGGCACATACTTGACCGTTTACTGTTCTCATAACTTGGAAGGATGTTGGCCCGGGTACGTTGATTAAAAGTAATCACAAGTAAAACATTCTGCATTGTTTGGGTGAACAGTTTACAGACGGCCTAATGCGTCAGCCGAATATAAGTTGGGGTGTTCTTAAAATGCTTTACCCTGTTTGTGACGTTGAAAACTTTTCGCTGATGCATTCCATGTGTAATATGTTGGCACTTCAGAGTAAAGTAGCGTCTTTGCAAAAATATCATTCTGGCACAATGAGAAAAATGCAGCTAACCTTGTTGACGGAGGTGACACTGCTCTTACACGTGCATTTTCTGTTGTAAAGTATAATCGCTGTCCGTTTTCAAGGTGCACGGCCAAATGAACAACTGTTGGATGAAGTTCATGTATTGGAAATGATAAAATGCGCCATACTGCTTCATTGCTATTAATGTAGCGTCCTAGTTGATGAGCCAGATTTTTTTTCCACTCCAAAAACTGCCATATCGCTTCCTTTGTTAAAATATTTGCAAATGTACTTGATCGATTTCAACGAATTGCAATACTCCTCATTGATGTGTGCTTTAAAAGTTTTCGAGAATAACGGCGAATACGGTACAACTCAACGATTATCCACTGCGACATCATTGTTTCGTACTTTTAAAGTGATTGATTTGCCACTATCTTCAGTTGATTGTCGACGATACATTGGATAGCCATCATTGCAAGAGATAGTCTAAGCAAGTAAATCTCTTAAGTATCATTTTGTGCATTTCCCATTAGACATGCATGGTGAATTTTTTTTGAGTAAGCCACATGGACCGTTAATCATGTTTTTGGTGACGATTTCTAATAAATATTGATCAATGTTGGCTTCTGGTATTTCAGCAGAAACGACGTTATCAATTTGATCTGGTTTGACTTTTCCGATCAACCAAAATAAAATGTGTGCATGTGGCAATCCTCTCTTTTGCCATTCAACGGAACACATAAATCCAACAGCGTGACTCTCCAAAAACATGATACTTGAAAGTAAAATCAATCAAAGATTTCAATTTTTGTTTAAACACGAGCGCAGTAAATTGTGACGATCTGATACTGATTGTCCAGTTAACAAAAGTTCTTGTATTTCCCCCCACGTAGGGTTGCACGTAAATGTAATAAAAAAATCTGGGCGGTCATATGGGCTAAAATATGTCATTGCATCTTGTTTGTATTCATGCATGTGACGTGGACTTCCAGTAAATGTCGCAGGTAGTATAACCATTTTCCCCAATTCATTTGGATTCACATTGCAATATTTCACAATTGCATCACGTTTAATGAATGTACTCTTAGGAACGTAATTTGCTTTGATTTAATCGAATGTAGAGGAGTAGTTCGGTTTCGATTTTCGCATACATATCAACAATGTATTGATGGAACAATTATCGACATTTCAAGATATGATTTCGGCACTCTCACGGATCATCAATCGATATGAATAGTATTTCATGGCACTGAGCTTCTTATTCGATTCCTCATATGTCTGTGGATTTCTCCATTTAATGATAAAATGATATCCATCGTCTCCTTGCCAAAATAAAATAGGATATTGCAATCCATCGTATGAGAGATGAGTTTCTGAGACTCGCTGAGCATCGCCGCTTCTGCGATGAAGAATTATATCAAGTGAATTAAACTCATCGCCAACTATAACGATAGCCAAGAAATACTTCTAATTAAAAAAACAACATGTGTTCAACGTCATATCCGATTATAAAATGCGTTGAGGTGTAGAAAAACCAATAGCTTTTCGTTTGTGTGGCATAATTTATTTGACTGCAAAGTTATTGCTTTGTAGCGAATATTACAAATGCATGTGATATCTGTACTTAGCAAAGGTATTTCACAATTAAAACAACTTCTTAGTCACACACAAAATGAGATGTCCCTGTTTGTATTTTATTCAATTAATTTACTATATTGCTAACTGTAATAATTTTCACACATTAGGATCTTCCATCTTATTACACGAAAACCTCGCACAATAGGTACGTTCATTGTTGGCAGGAGAGTTCCAGTTGAATAGCTTCACATTCAATTACATAAATCATAAATTCCTGAGTCAAAACCACGATATTACCATAGTTCAATACCTATATTGTCAAGTAAGTTATTTAATAACTTAAGAAACCATCGATTAATGTAAAATGTCTTTACATAACACAAAACAACTCCGAAATTATAAAACTCTATTCAATAAATACTTTTAATTAAAAAAAACAACAACATGTTTTCAAAGTCATATTCGATTCTAAAAGGCGTCACAAAATTCAAGCTTATTTATAAAAATAAAAAAAAATACTCTCTACACTAAAAATGCAAAAACGTGTTTTCTCTGCTTTACTACAAATACGTCATGTGTTCAAGGACGATAATGTTGACGGCTCAGTTTGAAATTATATTTATAAAGTTCTTAGAAGAGAAAACGAAATTATGGTCACTGGCCTAAACGGAATATTGTAGAAAGTTGTTCTAATTTAGAAACATTAGCACTAGTGCGCATTTCAATTGATTAAGTTCTTATCACAATCGGATGAATGGTTTAGAAATGCATACGATAATTATATACTTAATAAAAGGGTGGAAAACGAATGTTGGGCCCCCGGCAACAAACGGAATGTTGTAGAATTGTTGTATTACTTCAGAAACCTACTGAATATGTCACACACACAATTTAATGTCACAATTTGTAATTTATTAAAAAGCTATCCATCCTTGAATTAGCTCAGTTTTATCCCAATCTCTTGAATGGTGTAGGAGAGCAAACAATTTGAAATTATATGTATATTGCTCATATTAGAAAAAAATGAACATAGGGCCCCTGGCTCAAACTTGATTTTTTTTTTTAAACTGTTGTAATAATTAAATTTAAAAACCTTTTTGGGCGATTGCACAATATCTCACTAAAGTTTTATCGCATTCTGAAAAATGGTATAGAAGCGTTACGGAAATTAATTTTTTCAACGCTCCTATAAGTAAAAATTTTGTTGCAATCGAATGAATGGTGTCGGAGCGCATAAGGTTTGAAAATATATTTATATAGCTCAAATTAGGAAAGTGGAACATAGAGCCCCTGGCTCAAAACTGAATATTTTAAAACGGTTGTAGCACTTAAGCAACCTTTACAGACATGGTCGCAACATCTCTCCAAAGTTTTATCAAAATCGGATAAATGGCGTAGGAGCGCATATGGAAATTATTTTTTACAGAGTTCATGTAAGAAAATAAACGTATAAAGGGCCAACGGCTAAAAACAGAACATTGTATAAGGGTTGTAATAACTTAGTTAAATGGCCGGTTATTTGGAAAGCAAACGACCAAAATTTTTGTCGCAATCGCAAGAATGGCGTAGGAGCGCATACGAGACATACAAAGTTACAGACATTCAATTTTATATATATAATAGATAGATTGATGTTAATTTTTTATCGTTAGGGAGGGCATAAAGTGCTAAGACCAGGTCGACGGCTCGCTGATGCCATTTCCTGAATTTTCATTTGGCTTGCTTGCTTATTTGATGGATGTTTGGCTGGTTGGTCTGTTGGCTGCATGGTTGGCTGGCCTACTGGATTGCTATATGGTTGGCTTGCTGGTTGCGTTGGGCTAAAAGCTAGTCTATGGTGAATGTCAAATGCACAAACACCAATGCTGAAAAAATAATTTCCCTTTTTTTTCGCCGCAGCATCAGGCACAACTTTGCTTTAATATGGCCCTTGGCCTTGTTTTTAAAGAGTAAAATTTTATCTCTTTATTGAAATAATGTAATAATATTTAATTTTTTTTCGAGGGCAAACCTTCAGTAAATAGTTATTTTAAAATTGAGTGCCGCCGTCGCGTCAATTTAGGAGGTTCTCTTCGACTTTTCATTTTTATTAAATTTTTTTTTTCCCATATAACTTATAGTAATTACCAAGCCCCTTATGACAACTGCGGACACTCTAAAAATTTAAGGCCCCCATGCACGGATTGCAGTTTCTCATGATGGCCCTTTTAATAATACCGTAGTGAGCTCTATGATATGAGACGTAAATCATGACATATAACTTTGTAAATGATTTTAAGTTTTTTTTGTTCCCCCCCCCCCCTTAAAGTTATATATTTTTCCATCACTGAAATCTATTAAATGTTGCTTCTTAAATTTTGAGGCCCTTTAGACTTCAGAGGCCGCAGGCTTAAGCCTAATTAACTTAAACGGAAATCAAGCACTGATAAAGTACAAGAGAATATACCAACATGTGATGAGAGGTGTGGGTTGGTAAATACATATCGAAAAAAGGAGAAGTACACAATGAAATGATGTCAACAAGAATGGAGCGGAGAGTTAACAAGTAAAAGAAAATTAGGGCATTTCTTTCAATTGCTGTTAGGGGAACCACTATACATAATGGACAAATTCTCGAAGTGAGACGAGGCGGGACGTTGTCTGTATATTTGCACCACCAAGAATTATAATTAAGGCATGGGACACGTTACCAGCTTTGCTTAAACTTTCAACTCCACATTCTTTTTAAATTTAGTTTGGACCAAAATGCCTTTTTACTTATAGAAGCTGATAACAATATTTGATTGGATAATTAGAAAAAGAAGTTCAATCTCTTCTATCTTCTATTCTTTTAAGTTGATAAGAGCATAAATACTGTTTTCCCTGAAATATCAATGCATGTGTTTAATGAGTTTATAAGTAAAAACGATTGGGTAAACTTAGCTGCATAAGCTCCTAGCCGGACGGATAGACGTAAGCCACGGTCTGGATCCAGCCAGCTGGTCGAAGTTTGCGGACATGTGGCTTAGTTTATCTTTTGTGTTTGAATGACATAAAGGAAAATCTTGCAGCGGCTTGACCAGCAGGGTTTAATACACGGTAGAAGGCGGTGGTGCAGTGATGACAACACACAAGAAGATCACAAACATTTTAACTCGTCCGAATTCAATGGAGGGGAGAAGAAGGGAGGAGAAGGGATAAGAAGAAGTAATGAGCATATGGGTCAGCCTGAAGGATGGCGTGATAGAAAGAACATGTTTTAAATTTGGGAATAAAGAGTTCACTGGTTATGAAAAGTTTTTTGTTTTTAAATTGTCCTGCTTATCTGGAAAGACATTGCCTTTTCTAGCAAAAATAACGTATTCAATCATATGCTAAAAATGCATTCAGTTGGAAGTTTTGTCACAAAGGGACGTAAATGGGCTCTGGCTCCAATTGCGAACACATTTACAGGTGGAAATGGAAAATTTCAAATTGGACAGAGCTCGTTGGAAATGGTTTCATGATATATATAATTTAAAAACAAGAGCACCTATTTTCTTATCTTACACCAAAAATCTCAGATTGTATTTAATAAAAAAAATTATGCATGCCAAATCATGTGAACGAAAAGCGTAGCATAGCTATTAACCACTGGTTAGGCCAGCATGTATTTCTCACGCTTTGTGTGTCAGTGTGTCTGTGTGTCAGAGTCTCGTTGTGTCTGAGTGGCAGTGTGGCAGGGTGTCTGTGTGTCAGTGTTTATGTGTGTCAGTGTGTGTGTGGCTTTATGCGACTATTGTTAGAGGGACCTTTTAAAACGCTGAGAACTTATAAAGAACGTCTACGATCTACCATGTAGTGTCTAGGTGTTCTAATCTTGCGACAGGGCCCAATTGGAAGTGATTAGGTCAAGAATGTTGGTTTTGGTGGAGCTCTCACAGGTTCGTCCAGGGAATTAAAACGTAAACTCTTCTTCCCGTTAGGCGTCTAGTGTGTATTATGGTCAACACAGCTAAAACACATGTTAACCAAGAGTGAATAGATTTTTTTTTTTAAATTTAAAATTTAAAAGGAAGCAGGTCTTACCTCTGATGTCGAAATCGATGATGTATTTTATTGTTTTCCGAAATACATCATCGTCGGTCATCACTTGATACACGAGGTAGCATAAGAACATTTTGCTGTCATTTACTTTGGCGTCACCTACTGTCAGTTGTAGCTGAGCGGTATCCGCTTCGCTTACAAAGGAAATATTTCCGTAGCGAGAGTCGTTCTCAGTGGTTAACAATGTATAATTCAGTGAGTTCTAGTGAGGTGCAAAGAAAACCGATTAACTCTTAACATATTTTTATCATATTCACAGGAACACATACAAACTTACACTAATACGTGAATACACATGCACCGTCACATACACACATACGCACGCACATATATCTCTACACTCTGCCATCAAACACCTGAAAAATGCAAGTACAAACTACACACATACGTACACATAATCATATAAAGGAAGATATGGTGGAGAAAAACAAAAAAAACAATATATCCTCAATTCCTGCGAATAAATACATTTGTGTATTGTGTACTTCAATAACAATATTTTAAATAATAGAGTGCCGGTATTTGTTGAACTTCTAAATGTAAACATTGTTTAGTTTACTTTGTAAACACTGACATAGCTCAAAAAGAAAAGAGACAGTTTGCCTTGACCAATGAATGCAGACTCGCTAGTTGTTACTACGAGTTTCGTGACTCAATCATGTGGCGTCCATAAAAAAAAAACAATATAATTAATATGACAGTCAGGATTCCACATGTAATGATATCAATGAGTTAGGCAAATGGTGGTGTCTTTGATGTAATAAATAGTCTTCAACCAACTTACATAATTGAGAAGGTGCAGGATGGCCGTCCGTGTGAATCTGTTTTCTTCACTATTAAGCCGAAACAATTGGAGAAACACTGCAGATCCAGGATAAAGTCCTACGAACTTCTGTATGCTACAGATTGCCTCCATGACAGCGCCTGTCTCAATGGTGTTTCGTTCAACGAAACATATATAATTTGTATCCATGCCTTCGTCCTTGTCTGTACCTTAAACATTAGAAAAGAATGCGTTGAAGTATAACATCGTAATATAGGCATAAATATCACAATTAATCAATTTTATTTGAAATTCATACAGAAAGGAAATTCTGTTAGATGGCAAAGAACATTGCAAGGACAATACAAATGTAGTGCAAGGTAAAAACTAATCCAGTTGTGGTAAAACGGGCTTTTGAATTCAGATTTGCAACAACAGACAGACTAATACAGATGTAGCAAAGCTGACACACTAATACAGACGTGGTACAGGAGGCCCACATAGACAGATGTGGTACATCATGCAGACTATAACAGATGTGGTACAGCAGATAGACTAATAAACGTAGACCAGTCTAATACAGATGTGGAAAGAAACATAGCCTAATAGAGATGTGTAACAACAGTTTATTACTGATGGGGTAAAACAGTTTATTACTGATGGGGTAAAACTGTTTATTACTGATTGGGTAAAACAGTTTATTACTGATTTGGTGAAAAAGTTTATTACTGATGGGGTAAAACAGATTAATACACTCGTGGACAGCTGACATACTAATACAAATGTAGTTTCCGGGTGTGATGGCGATCCCGGTTGTATCATAATCCCGTGTCCCGGTGTCCTCCCGATGCTGGTGGGATCCGATACCGACAAGATTCCTATTTAGTCGGTTTTCTGATTCCTGTGGGTTTCCGATCCCGTTCGTTCCCGATCCTGGTTGGATCAAGATTCTGGTAGGATTACGATCCTGATAGGATTACGATCCTGGTAGGATTACGATCCTTGTGGGTTTACGATCCCCGTGGAATGACTATCATGGAAAGTTTCCCATCCCCTCGGGATCTCGTTTCCCGGTGTTATTCATCACGGTAGTAACATAATCCGGTTTGTGATCCCACTTCCCTTTGGAAACCCGATACCAGGGGTTTCCGTTTCCTGGAGGGATCCCGTTTCTTGGCGGGGTCCCGACACTGGTGGATACCGTCTAAAGTTAAAAACCTGTTCCCTATGGGAACTGATCCCGGTTGAATCCCATTTTCATTTGTGATCCCAATGAAGTAAGGACCCAGTTCTCTATGTGATCACGTTTCCTGGTGGGATCATCTTCTCCAATGGGATCCCGTTTGCCGATAGGATCCCTATTTGATCCCGTTCCTTGATGGTATTGCGTTACTGATGAGCTTCCCCTTAACTCGTTCCCCTTTAGCATTCTGTTCCTTGTTGAGATTATGTTCCAAGGGTGTTTTGTTCCCGGTAGGAATATGAAGGGTTAGTTTAAGAAAATCACCATGAAAATTTAGAAATGAATAAAACTAAAACAAAATTTTAATAAGCTTTCAGATCCCATTCTGTGGCATAAATAGGGGGTTGAAGGGGTGCTGACTGTAACGGGTGTCACTATCTCACGGGGTGACACCCAATTGAAAAAAATGGCTATTTTCAGCGTATGCATTGCTCGGTCCAACTGATTTTCGTAAAAGGATAATTCATCACACATACTGCAGGCTAAAGGCTTTACTCTTGACAAAGTGGTTACCAACCAAGAGGCGTATAGATTAATTCTGCACGAGAAGCGCTCTCACTTTGTAAAACATGCTATTGAAATTGTACTTTTAAAACAAGACACTATGGAATTTCGTTAGAGTGAACACAAAGGTTTAGGGAGAGAATATATATATAAAAAAATAATAGATACGAGGAGAAAATAGAAGAGAGATGCGTGTGTGCACAGCTCGCTTTCATTCTTAACGACAGATAAATGAATCTGTGATCAAGGAAGTGGCAGATATGTTTGGCGCTGTTGCACTCAAGAGTCTACTATCAGCAAGTGAAGAAGAGTTTTTGGTGTCTGTCCCAAAATTAACCCATTCCAATGATGAGTTATCAAGGGATGAATTTTTAAAAGGCACCTTATATTAAATTTCACAAAATCAAGGACTGGTTAGGATTTGATGTTTTGAAATTCATAGCTGAATGGGACTTCCTTGAATCTCCTACAATACTCTTAAAAGCCTTAAACTGTTTCTTACGATTTGTGTGTCTGTGTCTTCATATGAGCTGCTCTTTTCAAAACTAAAACTTATCAAGAACTATTTACGATCCACCATTGGATAGTCAAGGCTGTCTTATCTGGCTCTGTTATAAACGAAAAAGAGCAAGTGTTTGACAAATGTGCAGCTTTGAAACCACGAAAGGAACATTTTTAATTTAAACAATTTAAATGTAAAACTAACTGTAACTTAATGTTGTTACTCTTCTTCTTCTTCTATATTTTGATGGCACACAATCAATGTATTGGTCATTCTGGCTTCTAATTTTACATAAAGTTCTTAGTTTATATTTACCTCCTAACCTTTAAATAATTGGATTTAGTTTTTGTCATTGTTATACTGTTGACTTATTTTCAATGTAGAATCCATCGTTGAAGTCGGGTAGGGGGTGTGACACCATGCGTTTACCGCACCGGGTGACACCAACCCTAGCTACGCCACTGACCCCGGTATATATTCCCGTATTTAGATATCTGGAACTTTCTAAATACAAATTAATATTGTTATGTAGCACAATTTCCTGTGCGTGAACTTTCCTCGACCTCGCAGGACACTCCTAGCAGACAGTAACGTCTGTTGTGGGCGTGGTTAAATCTCTTTGAAGTATCGTGTTTACAATCGGCTTCCAATTACGCATTGGGTAGAATGTCTCCGGGTAACTTCTGGAATGTACTCCTTAACCCGAGATGTGTAAACAACACGTCATAGGTCCTTCTGGAAGCGTCTTACGCTACATGTATATAAAGGATTGACAGATACAGAGAAGACGGAGATTTTTCAGATATATTTTTTTAACATTACGAGGCGTGTTTTATTTCTTTGTGTATTTGTGTGCTCATATGTGTTTATTTCGCATTATTTATTGGCACATTATTATAACTGTGTTAACTGTGTACCGGTACAAGATCTACCATACTGTAAATTGAAGATTGTAATTATATTTTCTTTTCTTTTGTAATTATCTTAAGACATAATAAATCTTATTAATTGTAACTAGAAACTGTTTTGGGTCGTATCTTTAATATTGTTGATTCTATGGTATCGTCCTTTGTTAGGCACTGTTTACAACGAGCCAATTAAAATTAAAATAAGGGATTAATTTCTCCCAATACAAGTCAGTGCGTAACAATATCCTCATCGAAATATTTAAAAAATGAATTTTCAAAGTAATTATGTTTCACATACGAAAAATTATAAAAAGTAATGCACTGCTATAACCATATTACATTTAAGTTTAAAGAGGGGACCCAGCGGCGGCCCAGTCCATTCTTCAAGCTATTGTTTTGACTGAGATTTGAGGGGTTGGGGGGGAGGGGGGCTAGAAAAATCATTCAGATAAATAACAAAGTTAAAATTAATATTTGTCCCTTTAAAATATATTTAAAAAATTCCATTGATGAAGCTTTTTTAAGTTATCAAACTTTCTGTAAAATTCTAGATCGGATATTCATAGTTTTAAACTAACCTTTATTTTTAACTTTAACTATGAATGGTATTGGTGCAAAACAAGGCCTATAACCATCAATTCCTATAGAGCATATTGTGTTGTATACGACTATTTGTATTTATATAACTTATATTAGGAACATTGAAATGTGGCCCCTGCCCAACAGTGATGGATATTATGAGTTCATTCTCCATCGGTGTTTGAATATAGATAATCAATTTTATGTGTACTGAGTTTTTTCAATGTCCATCAATTCATGTAGGAGTATTTTTGGTCAATTTATTTATATAGTTCAAATCAGAAAAAAAAAAACGAATTCGAGGCCCCCGGCCCGAAACAGAACGTTATAAAAAGTTCATAAATCCCCATGAGTTTCTTTCGGGCATTGATGGATCTGTGTGCCAAGTTTGGTCAAGATCCATCAATCCATGTAAATGTCATTGTGGACCACACAATACCAAAACAAACTAAGATATTTCCACTTTTATATTTATATATGCTATATGATATAATGTGATGGAACATGATTTATCATTTATGTAATTCACGTGTTCTGTCATTTATGTGATTGTACGTTATTGATAGTTTATATAATTGCACGTTATCTATCATTTATGTGATTGTACGTTATCGATCATTTATGTGATGTAGTAAATGATTTCTTGGTATTGATTCCTTGAAAAAAAAAATTGTACCAATGTTCATTCAAAGATGAAAATATAAGTTCAACTAATAAAAAAGATCAAATTTTTTTATTAAATTCAGAACCGGTTCATCACAGGCAGTAAACCATTTTCAATTTTACGACTTTCCCAAGGTATCGCACCTCTAGGTGGCCTCAAGCTTGATCGGGTCTCATGCCTCAAAGGTTATCACGCCTCTATGGACCCTAAAACATCTAGGGCCATTTATTTAGTAAATATAAATCCAGAAACTTATATCAGGTGGAAATTTCAAATTAACATCTTAGAATTAATAGAAAAAATCACAGATTGTACGGCCCAATGAAGTAAAACTTCGGCAGTGGACTGACACCTCCGGTGCAATGAATCCCAAGCAGGGCTCACACGTGTTTCTCCCCAAGAGACATACAGAAGCTATCATTAGATGAAGATACGAATTCAAAATATTATCCCGATGCACAAATGCGCCAAATTGCACCGGTGTAAAACGCTGTTAAGACGTAACCTCCACAAATGATTGTGTAAGACTTTCCTCTTTCTAAATTATTTTTTTTTAAAGGAAAAGGAAATACATCAACAGAAAGTACTTATTTCTAGCAGTTTCTCTTAATATTAATAAAATATAAATATCGGAAGAAAAACTGCAACGTATCACTGTTGAATATGGCTACACGGTTATGTACATTACAGTTCTAATGTTCTTAACTTTAAGTACCGGTAAGTCATGTTTTTTTACTTCTGTATCTGGTTCTGGTAATGTTTCCTTGCTGAATCCATGTACTGCAGGGGTGGACTGGGCCGCCGGGACACCGGGAAGATTCCCGATGGGCCGCTAGGACCGGTGATATAGTACAAATAAAAGTCATGAAGACAGGGCCGCTTTTTTTTTTCCGGGCCGCTTGAACTCCCCAGTCCACCCCTGGCGGGCCGCTTGAACTCCCCAGTCCACCCCTGATGTACATGCATCTTTGCAAAGGTTGGGGGTGTGATGTTGCTATTCTAACAGCTCCTAGCTGATGCCAGGGCAGACTTGAAACTTTCGACTGATGTGGAGTTCACAGTGGCATCGTTCAGGTGGTTCCATGCTATTATTGTGAGTGGGAAGAAAGATTGTTGATACTGCACTGTGTTGCAATGAGGCGCTTTGAAGCATTTGCTATTGTTTCTGGTGTAATTGTTTATGGGAATGTCAGTGGTGAAGTCGGCGTTCAGTGAGCGTGATGCTCTAATAAAGTCGTGCGGCAGTCTTGAGTGGAACTTTGGAGTGATAGGATGTGCATTATTTATGTCTGATAGCGAGCTGCGCTTTATTCACATGTTATGTGTATTAGATTTACTTAGACATTAAAGTTATAATTATTATGAAAAGGAGTTGAGTTTGTTCAATGATAGTAGGAATAGTACGACGCATTCAACGTGTGAAAATAACTTGACGAATCTAATCAATCCAAGAAGACTTAGGAGTTGACAAGAGCGTGAACTCGTGTTGTTATAACGGAAATGTTGATGTTTTCATGAAAGTCAATTTTGACTTTAATGTATATAAATAAGAATGAGCTAGGCTGACCGTAACGCGAAGAACCGAAAAGATTTAAATACGTTTGGATTCTTAAAAACGATCAAACTTATTTTCAATTATCTTACGGAAATCGAAAAAAAAAAATTTAATTCGCAAACTATATTATGCAACCGCTTTTAATAAAAGTTTAAGTATTATTATTATAAATTTTACACGTATGTACATTTCCAAGTAAAGAACAATTTTAAGCTTTTTATCCAAATGTAAATGTCAGTGGCGTGACTAGGGTTGGTGTCACCCGGTGCGGTAAACTCATTATGTCGCCCCCACCCTCACCCGTCTTCCACAATTGATTTCTTCTTGTTAACATAATTTTGCAGTATAACTATGACAAGAAAATAATACAAATTACACCATGAGTTAAATATTTTAAAGATCTGTAACAACGTTAAGTTTAGTTATTTTTACATTAAATTTACTATATTTAACATTCTCCTTTCCTGGACTTCAAAGCTGCAAACCTGTCAACACTTGAACAAAATCAATATCCTTCACCATTGTTGTGAGCGAGAGTTGTTGTGAATGTTGGGTAGGGGGAGTTGTGGATCGTGAGTGTTTTGTGAGTTGTTGGTCGAGAGGTCAGAGCGTGAAGTTAGTCCGTGGTGTTGCACGTTTGCGTAGGCTGAGTTGTTGTCTTGTTATAAAAGGGAGGTGTGTTAGCCAGAGGGAGTGGAGAGTTAGTAAGAGTCCGAGTCAGTGAGAGACAGGGAGAGTGTTAGACAGTCAGAGGTACTTAGAGAGTCCAGCCGAGACAGTAGTTAGAGAGTTAGTATTATCGCTGTTGAACGTCGTCACTGTGAATTGCTATTGGATCCTGTAAATAAAGAACTGTTGTATTTCCATGCTGGAGTTGTGATCTATATTTATAGATATTAAGACAGTGTTGTAAACCCCTAGACAACGTGGTGTCTGCTGACTGTGCAGTCAACGTAACCACTGCGCGATGCGTTGAAGTGTAAGGACGAAGATCCTAACATGTCAAGTATTGAGAATGTCGCAACTGGAGACAACGTAAGAAGGCCGCGACATTTGATGAAGGCCTCAGCTTATTAAATTAAGATCGTAACATTTGAAGTTACGAAGTTACGAAGAAGGTTGTAACAACCATATCACTTTCAAATGAAAGTACAGCCAGATGAGAAAGTCTTGACTGTTCCATGATGGATCGTAAACAGTTCTTGATGAGTCTCAGTTTTGGAAAGCTCCGCTCAAATGAAGCCACAATTCACAAATCGTAAGAAACATTTGAAGGCTTAGCTAGAGATTTGAAGAGATTTTTGTAAGTCCCATTCAGCGATGAACGTCTAAACATCAAAGACTGACTAATCCATCACTTTGTGAAATTCAGTACCAGCTGCCTGTAGGTGTCTTCTAAGTCTTGATATTTCTTTTAAAAGATCATCTCCTGATAACTCATTAAAGAAAGAGGTTCATTTTGAAACGGACACCAATAACTCTTTTTTCACTTGCTGATAGTAGACTCTAGGGTTCAACGGCCCAAAACAATTCTATTTCATCATTGATCGCTGATAATCTGATCTGGGGTGTAGTATTGGAGTAATCAGTACATTACACTATCCTCTTTCTTAAACTTTAATCATGTCTCTACTGAAATGCCATATTGGTCTGGTGTTTTAAGTCATTTTTCAATAGCCATTTACATCAAGTGACAGTGCTTTTCGTGCAGAGACAATCTTAAGGTCCCTGGGTTGGGAACCACTTTGTCAAGAGTAAATCCTTTAGTCTGCAGATACTGCTGTGTAAGATTAACGTCATGAAGTAGATCAGCCCAAAGGTAAAGGTAGCAAATAAACGTGAAATTGCAGACAGTATGTTAAATACATTGCATTGTATGGTTAAACTTGTTTAACTATTAAGGGGCAGTTCTAGTGACTTATCGACACGAATACTAATTTTTGGTTTAATTTTTTGTTTTTTTGTTTTTTTGTTTAAAGATTAAAATTAATTTTTAAAGAAATATCAAAAGTGTGCACAATTTAATTTTTTAAACGGTATAAATGAGTAAAAAGTCATTTTGGAAATGTTTTAATTTTTAAAGATTCGATTAATGTACTTAGAATCGCCTGACTACATCGTATTTGATGTAAATGTAAAAAAAACTTATATTTCAGAAGTTAGATATATATATAGCTTCCTATCCCTTACGAAACTTAACGAACACTTCAATCAGCATTACAACATGATACAAAGATTTTTTTCCCTGGTTATTGAGTCACCTAATTTCTAAATCGTCATCCTCGAATTCTAAATGACGCAAGCAATTGTACTGGTTATATGTGTGAACAATTTAATTGTGACTAGTTTTCCTTTAATTGCACTATATGAGACAGAGCATTGTGTGCTCTGTAAATATTGATTTTTTTTTTCCATTATGGTGTCACCCCCTGGGATGGTGTCACCCCCTTGGGATGGTGTCATCCCCTGGGATGGTGTCACCCCCTGGGATGGTGTCACCCTCTGGGATGGTGTCGTTCGGTGCGGTGTAATCACACCCAAAAATTAGTTATTTTAGCGATTTTTTAGTGCATTTTAATTTTGCGAAATATAAATAAAATTAATTTGATCCTAATTAATACACAAAAGACGTCATAGCGCGACTGCCTATTTTATCCAAAGCTTTTAGTTTCTTTGATTTAATAACCGCGTGTGGCCTGTGACAAGACTTATAATGTATTTTCCCCTTTCTAAAAGTGAAATTGTTAAATACAATTGATGGCTTTTTAAATTGCTAGTATTTGCTAAAATTAAATACAACTCTAGCTTTGTATTTTAAGCATTTAATAAGTTTTTTTACTTTTTTAAATTCTAAAAATATACTTTTATTAAATTTATAACGAAATGAAAACTTAACCTCCAAATGTAGTTCTAATAAGAAGATACCGCTTAATTCAATCAGTGCAGCGAAACTCCATAGCTAAATAGCATTTACTAATCCACTTATAACTCAATCGAAAAAGAACAAACCATATAAAGTGCAAAATATGTTTGTTTGGGTATATAAGAGACTACTGTGCTGTGGAAGATTTTAAAATTTAAAAAAAGAAATATGTGGAGGTGGAGTTGGTCATTTTGCCCCGTCAGCACCAGATACGTCTCAAAAAAAAAAAAGGAAAGAATTTGATAAATAATTAACCTTCTTGGATATATACATAGCGAAGGTAGGAAATGAAATATATACATTTTTACGTGGATGAAAATATATTTCAATCCTATGGTATGACATTTGTGAAAAAGAGGTGTTACTTTCTCTTTTTACAAATGAACATCTGGTAACCTATTAAGAAAATGAACGGCGTTAATAAAGCGTGGGAACATGTATATAAGTATACCCATGGATATCGAAAAACGGTTTCGAGGTTCTTCTTTAATTAAAAGAATTTTTGTTTAAGATTTTCTCATAATGTATAATTTTTTTTTAAAAAGATAAAGATATCAATATATCAAACTATTTATAGCCCGCCAAACATTGGCGGCAGCAATGCGTGAAATTCCTATCTACTAAAGTTATTTGACAAAACATGAACTCAAGTAACGCACATTTAAGAATCTCACTATTTGCTACACCCCTTCTTCTTCTTCAATATCTTAAGGGTCCACGATCAATTTATTGATCATTTTGGCTCCTATGCATGTAGATGGGATTTGAAATGTTTCTGTTCCTGGTGTTGATGAGGAAATTTCACTGATTTCCAGTGCCACTTTATGAGGGAATCATGCACTAGGGGTTTGAAGGCTTGAGGCAATATACACAAATGTGTCTAGTGTTGTCGCCTCAACCGATCCTTTTGAAAGATGTTTCCAGTCCCTGATTGTCTTGGGCAGGAATGAGCAGATCCTATACTGGCTTCTTGGTGGTATGAGCCTGAATTGCCTGTCATGGCCTCGTCGCTGTCTTTGGGGGAGAGGGACGAGTTTCTGTTTAATACTGGAACAGTGGACCAGCCCATTATTTATCTTGTACATCATGGAGAGCCTGGATTTTCGTCGTCGCTCCTCCAACGGTGACCAGCCTAGTCTTTCCAGCATGCTGCCAACACTAGAGGTATTTCTGTAGCGGTTTAGGACAAAGCGTGCTGCTCGTCGCTGGACCGCCTCCAACCTGTCAATGCTCTTCTGGGTAAATGGGTCCCAGACTGAAGATGTATAATCTTAAATCGGACGGACAAAGGCTTTATGTGCTCTTTCTTTAACACAGGAGTTGCCAATCTTTAGATTTCGTCTTAAAAACCCCATGGTCTTGTTTTCTTCCTCCATTATACGTCTCTGCACACTTTTTTATTCCACGCCCATGAACTACAGTAATATTTCAAATCCCAACCACTTTTAAACCGAATATTTTTTTCACCATACTTAATTTTAGACGATGTCATTTTCCGAAAGAACATATTATGCACCTAACCAAATTGCGTTATTAAAAAAAAATGTATATACCATTTAGCGTAGTAATCGGGAATTATATTTTGCGTGCTTGTGAACTCATCTTTTAACCACACACTGGCGTATCCATATATAGCCTGTGTGGTGGTGGAGTTTGACCTTTGCTGGCGAACTATATACATAGAGTAGCGAGAACCCGGCATGCATTGCATGCCACTCAAAGAAAAAGAGTCTTTGTCTTTTAATTAGCTTTTTAAAGTAATTTTTAAATAGAAAATATGTTTTATTTTTTCCGTCTACTGTGTACACCAATAAATTAGAAGGTTTTTCGACGCGTGTGCAGGCCACAAACAACTGTCCACTTGAGAAGCATGGATTTTCAAAATTTGGTCATAAAAACTTGTAGCGTTTGATCCAACCATTGTATATAATAAATAAGGCTGCCCGCCCTAAGCGCTAAATTGTAAAATGATTGTAATAATTCAGAAACCTAATTATCATGTCACACAAACTGAAATGTCGCTTGTATTTTATTCAATTCCATCCACCGATGCAATAGCTCTGTTTGAAATTATATGTATATAGCTCATATAAGAAAAAAAAATAAAATAACTTTGCGGGCTTGCGCGCATCAATTTACCAAAATTTAACTGGCATAGGATGGCATACGGCAATTATATTTAGCTCACGACAGTATGACAGAAAAAAAAAAGAATTTAGGGTCTTGTTCCCGATATGGAATATTGTAAATTGTGTGTAATAATTCAGAAAAATGTACGGGCGTATGCAAAACAAATCATGTAAGTTATAACGCAATGGGATACATGGTGTATGCGTTCATACCGGACATATATGCATACATTAATTTTTGTATACGTATAAACATAATAAAAGAATCGTTCTGTCTACCATCTCTCCATCTATCCATCTATCCTTCCATCCATAAATCCGTCAATCCATCTATCCGTCCGTCCATCAATCGGTCTGTCTATCTCAGACAATCTATCAATCCATCCATCCATCCATCCATCCATCCATCCATCCATCCATCCATCCATCCATCCATCCATCCATCCATCCATCCATCCATCCATCCATCCATCCATCCATCCATCCATCCATCCATCCATCCATCCATCCATCCATCCATCCATCCATCCATCCATCCATCTATCTATCTATCTATCTATCTATCTATCTATCTATCCATCTATCTATCTATCTATCCATCTATATATCTATCTATCCATCTATCTATCTATCTATCATCTAAGAAAGTCTTAACCCATTTCTATTTTGAAAATTCAATTTGTCCCGTGTGTAAAATGACTGGCTTGTGATATTCATTGGTAGAATTGTGTCAATGTACTTTTGTTTTGTTATCGTCATTGATGTTCTTAATTGGTCAAATGAGAATACAGCGTCCCTTTTTCACAACTGTAATATCATTGGATTTTTAATTAAAAATTGTCATCCACTTAAAATTGTACACATCCCATGTCCTAACTCACATATATATGTACCTTATAAGGTTAAATATTTGTCAATTTTATTCTGAGGTGCATCGTATGCTGCCTTGGGCAAATGAAACTATCCTATTAGTAAGGAAATTAATAAAATCATCTTCGATATTTGAACCCCCTTACTCAGGCAAAAACATTTTTTTTTGCATTTCACATGCTTTGTTCTTATTTTGATGAGTGATCAGTGCATAAGTGAATGCCATTTGGATATGTAGTTTCACTGCATTGATTGCATTTAACAGCATTTTCATATTAAAAGTATATTTAAAGGGTAAATTTTCACTACTTTATAAATTTCATGAAAGTATGTTTTTTTTGAAAGAATAAAAGTTAAAAAATTATTAAATGTTAAAAATACAAAGCTAAAGTTGTATTTAATTTTAGAACATTTTAGCAAAGTAATCTATTATGTGTAGGCCTATTAATTTTACTTTCAACTAGGGAAATACCTTATAAGTTTTGTCACACACGGTTATAAAATATATTTTAAAAACTTATAGCTGTGGCTAAAATAGGCAATCATGCTATTACGTCATTTGCGTAATTATTTATTTTTATTTCGCAATATTAAAAACGCACTAAAATACACACTAAGAATAAAAGATGTGTGGGTTTTCCCGATAAATGTGATTAAGATGCAATTCTCATATCATAATATTTTTATTTTTAAAAAAAAATTCATATCTTTTACATTCGGATAAAATGATTATAATAGTTCCTTAGTTGTTACTTTAAATATATTTGTAATTTATAATAATAAAACTTAAAAATTCTACTAAAATAAAAGCGGATGCAAAATATTTTTTGCGCATGTAAATTTATTTGATTTCTGTAAAATAATAGAAAATAACTATAATTGTTTTTAAGAATCCGAAAGTATCAAAATAGTTTCTTATTTTAAGCGTTATGTGAACCTAGCTCATTCTTATATATATTCCTATATTATAAAATATATTTAAATCATATAGAGAGCGTAGGTGTACGTTTAAGATTATGTTTTCACAGTTTTGAGGAAGAAAGAATAGTGTAGTTCGATGGCACGAAAAGGGGTACATCTAAAGTATTTCTCTAGCGCAAAAATCGTCCCTTAATTAACTTCTCTAGTGACAAAGTTGATATAATTAGTGATAATTTAGATGTTGTAATTTAAGATCACGTTTAGTCGTTTAGGGTGAAAAAATGAGTTTATCGGCGTGAAAGATACTTCTCAAAACGTAATGATGTTAGAAACGTAAATATCATTACATTTATACTTTTTTTTTAAAGTTAGGAATTGTGATCAGCTTTTGCAATAGCAGGTAGAAATTATAATGAGAGACCTATCATTATTATCCGATGCAACGCCGTGTCATATATTCTAGTATATATTAATGTATATAATATCAGTATGCGTTCCTATAACATTTATCCGAATGCGATAAAACTTTGGTGCCCTGTTGCGCGCATGCCCGCAAAGGTTTTTGAATAATCGCAACCATTTTAAAATTTTCTGTTTTGTGCCAGGGGCCCCCTATGTTATTTTTTTTTCTTATATGAGCAATATAAATATAATTTAATACAGAGCTAATTCATGTGTAGATAGAACTTTGTTATATACAAATAGTGACATTAAATTTTCTTTGCGATATAATAAATACGTTTTTGAAGTGGTGCAACCATTTTACAATACGCCGTTTGTGGCCGGGGGCACTCAATTCACGTTCCTTTTTATTTTAGCTATATTAATATAATCTCGGTATGCGTTCCTATACCATCCATCCGATTGCGGTACAACTTTAGTGAAATATGTGCATTCCCGAAAGGTTTCAAATTAGTACAGCCATTTTAAGAAAAGTTTTTGTAAGAAATGTCTTTCATAGCTATGAACATAAATAAATAGTCCAATACACTGTATTTTAGAAAAGCGGCTATCGACGCGTTACGGTGATCGAACTTATAGAACAACCAAGACATCACAGTGTTTATAATAAGAGTATAGAGGCATTGAAAAAAATTCGGTTTCACGCCGATGGCCCTTACTTCGATTTTTCTAATATGAGCTAAATAAATATAATTCAAAAAGAACTAATGCATTGATGGGTGGAATTTTAATAAGATGCAAATAGCGATGTTTCATTTTGTGTGTGACGTGAATTAAGACAACCAGCTGCGTAGTGAGGTTCTTTGGCGCCTGGGGACAAGATCCATATTTTAAAGTGCCCCTTTTTCTTTTTTTCAACTCTAAAACCCATTATTTTCTTCAATAAAATAATATCAAAGCACATTTTGGCGCCCCTAACTAGCTGGCCCCCGGGGACATCTGTCCCCCCTGTCCCCCTCTCGCTACGCCTCTGAGTGTAACATTCTACAACGTTCCGTAATTATTTTATTTTAAATTACGAGGTATAAAAATGTAATTTTGAACAGACCTAGTGCATGAGTGGATGAAATTTAATCAAATTCAAAAAGCGATATTTCCGTTTGTGTGGGACATAATTTAGTAGGTTTCTGAATAGCTCCACCCGTTTTGCAATATTCAGTTTTGGTCCGAGGGCCCTAAATTAGATTTTTCTCTGATAGGAGCTATTTAAATATAATTTTAATATGCGTTCCTATACGATTCATCTAATTGCGATAAATATTTAGTGAGATGGTGTGTGCCCGCCCGCAAAATGTTTCTGAATAAGTACAACCATTTAAAAATCTTTCGTTCTTGGCCGGCGGCCCTAAATTATTATTTTTTTTAATGAGCTATGTAAATATAATTTCAAACATAGCTATTGCTTAGGTGGATCAATTGCTTCAAGTGTGTAGACTAAATTTATTGGAGTACGCACCAGGCGGTAAAAATAAGAAAAAAAATATTGTTGAAATATAAAGTACTTCAAAGACATAATTAAAGCATAAACACTTTATTTCTTTGAGCGGCATTGCAACGCATGCCGGGTTCTCACTAGTCTTCTATATATTAATGGCACACATCAATGTATTGATTATTCTGGCTTCTACGTGTGTAGAGGAATCTGCAATGTTTTTGTGTCTGGTGTTGAAGGGGATATTTCACTGGTGGCAAGGGCTACTCAGCAAGGGTATCAGTAACTTGGGTTTGGAAGACCTTAGTGTTCTCACCACAACTGTACTTTTTGGAAGCTTGATCCAGTCCTTGATTGTCTTTGGCAGAAATGAGCCGTTCCTGTATGTGTTAATGATGTTATTTTCCGGAACTTCCTCGTCGCCTTCATAGGGTGAGGAAAGGGACGAGTTTCTGTTGAACGCTTGAGATGTGGACTAGACCATTATTTATCTTGTACCTCATTGAGAACCTGAATACTCGTCTTCTTTGCTCTAATGGTGACCATCCGAGTGTTTCCAGTATGCTGCCAACACTAGATGTGTTCCTTTAGCCGTTCAAGACAAATTGTGTTGCCCGTCGTTTGACCGCCAACTAACTGTCGATGCTTTTTTGGGTGAATGGGTCCCAGGCTGAAGATGCGTAATCCAAAAGCGGCAGGTCAAAGGATTTATAAGCTCTTTCTTCAAAACTCAAATTGCTGTTCTTCAGATTTTGCATTAAGAACCACGGGGTCTTTTTTGCCTGGCTGCATAACTTGTTCATATTCTCGTCTCAGCTGGCCTGTCTTCGAAAGGTAACACCGAGGTATCTTACGGAAGAACCTGGCTCAAGTATATGGCCATGTAGTTAGTAATGGATGTTTAGAGGAATACAACTTCTATTCTAGAGATTGAAAGTGTCTAGAACTTGGCAGGATGAAATTCCCTGTCCCAGCTAAATGAGATCTTGTTTTAGCTGGTTCTTGTCAGAACTGTTGGCAATTGTCCTATAAACCAACAAAGGAGGAGTTTGTACCATCCACCACTAATGCCTGGGATCGATTTGCTGAGGATGCTAAAGATCGATTTATTGGTAATGCATTTGAATCACATATCTCTGAAGTCCGTGTACAGGCAAACTATGATTTACATAGTCAAAAGCCTTTGAAAACTCATCATCAATACGTCAGTTTGTTTTCTGTTCTCCAGACTTGTCATCAAGGCTTCTACAAATTCAAGGAACTGAGTCTCACATGATGAATTCACTTGGGAGCCACGTTGATATTCATTGCGTATATTGATGCTTTCAAGATGCTTCATGACTGCACTTACGATTATGTGCTTCAACAGCTTACCATAAAAAATATAGGCTCTACTTTGGAAAAAAACTGTTTTTTAAGCTCGTTGTAGTGCCGTAGTGTTAGGCTTAAAAAAAAAGTATTTACTACGGTGAAAGCGTAGGGTAAATAGGTCTACAGTAAGTCATTCTAATCGACATTAACATTAAAAATCCCATCTACATGCATAGGAGCCAAAATGATCAATAAATTGATCGTGGGCCCTTAAGATATAGAAGAAGAAGAAGAAGAAGACGTCTGGTTGTTACTGAAGTGATTGATTGCTAGATGCAGTGTCTTTGGGTTTACAAATATCAAATTAAAATCCAGCGCCAAGTTACCAAAATTGAATAGTTTATTTGCATTGTGCATCATCTCACAAAAGTAGACTGTACATGAATTATATATGAATAACTGTAACTTATCTGCGGAATAATTCCTGATAAAACGAATTTCTCTATTCTAAACACTACAGGACCGGTAATTTAAAGCTGTCGAAATCGTTCTAACCATTCTCTCTTCTCGAGCTCTCTATCAGACACAGTATCCATTCCTCTACTCAGTTTAAAACCCTTTAACAGCTTTCAAGAAATTCACCCAAAGTTGCCTGGAACATATACTTTCCCTGCACGTAATTTAAACAGCTCACTTAAATTATCATGCACCCCCTTTACATCTTTTGACCAATGAGCGCACACGTCTTGTATCCAGTTAACTTGATACTACGGTCTGCGACACTTTTCTCCGCAACCCCTTTGATAGGGAAAGTTTTTTTTTTATATGATTTCCAGTGGGTTCTGCATGAAGGTAGGACCACCTCTCAGGTGGTTAGGTTTGTGGACTTTTGGTTCAGCAAAGTTATGATTCTCTGACTAGAAATACGGTAGGCGTATTAGACATAAACAATAGAAATACGAGACAAGAGACTCACGAGAATTACACTTCTACATTTTTCCCTTTATGGGTGTGTGGCTCAATGTATTTACATTTCTGTTACTAATTGAACCCACGGGCTAGTAAGTTATCTTAACTTTTATTTCTTTATATTTCCTTTTGTTCTGTTTAGGCCAAGACTTTTGAGTTAAAAAATTGATTATCGTTTCAATTCGATGTCTGCTATAAACAAAGTGTGTTTCGAAGCAATTGTTTAAAGATATGTGCCTCGCATATAAGGGCTTAGGCGGGAAAGCGGGTAAAGGGAGGTTTAACTTGTAAAAAATGGTGGCTACAAATTAAAAAACTTCTTTCAAAGAACAAAAAAATATTATTTTTTTTAAAAATATTTTCTGTTTACATCTTCATTTACGATGATTTCTTATTGTATATGATAAATCGTCTTTTCATGTCTTAATTTAAAATTTAACTGGACGCCAATATCACGGTTAATTTTCGGTTTAATTCTTCATCAGTGATCGGCCTCGAACCGATATTAGATGTGACGGAAGTTGGAGAAGGTGACAGATTCTCTATTACTTGCGATATAAGTCGTATTGCTGATGGCGTGAGAACATTCAGTTCTGATCAATCGATACTAATATATTATCAGCAGCCAGGAAAGAAGAAAAAAATGATCGCGTTTTATTCTCACAGTACTACAAGAGTAAGTCCGGTTATAATTATTGAGCATACATAACGCATGTATTTAAATTGACATCGTGTCACTGAATCCCTGGAGAATAACGCAACTTTCCTAGCTAAGAAATAAAAATCATCAATAAATAAAGTAAGAACCACTTCTCTAAATAAGAACATTACAAAATAATGCTGTTCAGTATGACTAGTCACTGAATAAGAACGTAACCGAAATACAACTGTTCTGCTTCAGGTATTGTTTTTTTTTTTTATTTCTTATACATTTCATCGAATACATTCATTACTAATGGCTGCGTGTAAACGTATTAAACAATTTTTTTAAATTTTAAAACGTTTCTTGTACTAATCTATCAGAATAACTCTGGAGGAAGAAACTGGACGTTTGAGTTCACACGAACTGAGAATAATAAGCTCCAAGTGAAACTCATTGTTAATGACGACAACTGTAGCGATGCTGGTTATTACACATGTGAATGCTTAGGAATGAGCAGCCAAAACATGATACGAAAAGAGGAAATGAAAAGAAGACGTAAGTCTCTCTCTCTCTCTACCTCTCTCTCTCTCTCTCTCTCTCTCTCTATATATATATATATATATATATATATATATATATATATATATATATATATATATATTTTTTCTCTCTCTCTCTCTCTCTCTCTCTCTCTCTCTCTCTCTCTCTCTCTATATATATATATATATATATATATATATATATATATATATATATATATATATATATTATGTCTCTATATCTTCATATATCTTCAAATCCAGAACTATAAATATCTCTATCCGTCTCTCTGTCTCACCCGTCTCTCTGTCTCACCCGTCTCTCTGTCACTCGTTAATGACGTATATCAGTGGTTCTCAAACATGTTTGGTCAACTGAAAACCACCTTACCTCACATGTCATGCTGAGAATGCAACAGAAAGCTTGTTACCGTCTTCCAAGGTGTGAAATATGATCCCAAAGTGTTAAAATGACCATTAGTGCCATGGATTTTTTAATACATGTCACCCCCCCTAACAACACTAGGATCAATTTTGACTAAATAAGTGCATCATTTAATTCTCTGACGGTATCAATGAATGAAATTAAAACAGCCATTCCTTAGCCTATTTACTTTTACAAGTGACTTACTGTAATAAGTGCCTAAATGTAGCAAGTTACTTACTGTTAAGATACTTTCTGAAACAATTGAATCATTGTAACAATTGACTTTTACAAAGGAATTACTTCTAAAAGTGACTTACTGTAATTATTGAATTATTTTAAAAAAACTTACTGTTACAAGTGACTTACTGCTACAAGTGAATTACTATTACAATTGACTAGCGGTTACTAGTAACGTACCCTTACAAGTTACTGCTATTTTCAGTTGACTTACTTTTAAAATTGACTTATTTTAAAATTGACTTCCTACGACTATTAACTTACCATTACAATCATCATCTATTACCAGTTACTTACTGTTACAATTTATTGTATTTTAAATACAAACAATCCGTCAATTGATTGTTGTTCATACTCACATATCAGCCTACACAATTTGCCACGCTCAAATATTACTTTCCTGAACTCCAACCCCCGTCCCACGACTCCATAAATGGGGTCACCGAGTGCTAAGATTATCCATAGATCTATCTCATCATCAAAAATATCATCTTATAAAAAATTTCAGACTATGTTTTAATTGTCAATGTCCAGTGTGTCAATGTTTTCGATGCATTTGTTGACATCTCATTGCATGTTATTCATACATTGATAGAGATGAATGCTACACAAACTGTTAAGGCCTTTGCTCAAAATTCGATAAGATAACATTCTTTCATTGATCTAAAGAAGTGGGAATGTTGTTTTTTGTTATTGCATTGCACATTTTCGCACATAAATAAAACAAATTAAACATAAGACGTCTACATTAAATTACTTCTTTAGTGATAAAAAAAAACACAACCGTTTAGTGAATTCTCTTAGCCATATTAGGGACTTATTAGTTCTCATTCATATTAGGGACTTATTAGTTCTCATTCATATTAGGGACTTATTAGTTCTCATTCATATTAAGGACTTATTAGTTCTCATTCATATTAGGGACTTATTAGTTCTCATTCATATTAGGGACTTATTAGTTCTCATTCATATTAGGGACTTATTAGTTCTCATTCATATTAGGGACTTATTAGTTCTCATTCATATTAGGGACTTATTAGTTCTCATTCATATTAGGGACTTATTAGTTCTCATTCATATTAGGGACTTATTAGTTCTCATTCATATTAGGGACTTATTAGTTCTCATTCATATTAGGGACTTATTAGTTCTCATTCATATTAGGGACTTATTAGTTCTCATTCATATTAGGGACTTATTAGTTCTCATTCATATTAGGGACTTATTAGTTCTCATTCATATTAGGGACTTATTAGTTCTCATTCATATTAGGGACTTATTGGTTTTCATTCATATTAGGGACTTATTGGTTCTCATTCAGATTTGTGACTTATTAGTTCTCATTCAGATTTGTGACTTATTAGTTCTCATTCAGATTTGTGAATTATTAGTTCTCATTCAGATTTGTTACTTATTAGTTCTCATTCAGATTTGTGACTTATTAGTTCTCATTCAGATTTGTGACTTATTAGTTCTCATTCAGATTTGTGACTTATTAGTTCTCATTCAGATTTGTGACTTATTAGTTCTCATTCAGATTTGTTACTTATTAGTTCTCATTCAGATTTGTGACTTATTAGTTCTCATTCAGATTTGTGACTTATTAGTTCTCATTCAGATTTGTGACTTATTAGTTCTCATTCAGATTAGAACTCATTCAGATTTGTGACTTCAAAAAAAAAAAGGGGGGGGGGCACGCACAAATATTTCCTTCGTTTTTAAGATATTAAGTTTAGTCAAGTGATCAATATCAATGCAGTAGATTATCAGCCTATGCCTGTAATATGTTTGTTGAATATTCTGCACCAAAATCTAATGTGTCATACTCCTGTGTTTTGCTATAAGCTACATGTGATTTAACTACAATCAAGGCCGTCACTTCATTTTCAGACATCCAGTCAGACGTCTAGTCAGACGTCCAGTCAGACTACAAAGAAACCAACGAATGCGTCAGTTAACCTAAGACCCACAAAGATCTTCTTCCTGATTCTTTGTGCGGTCATCACTGTCCAAATGAAATGTCATGTCACCAGGGACGCAGCAGTGGCGTAGAAGGACTCAATACTACGGAGGGCGGGACACGATTTTGATGTTTTGAAACGAAAAAAATCATGTTCTGAAAGAAACCAATGTCGCAAAGGACGGATTGCATTCTATGCATCTCTTCGTACGCTATTGAAAATGTTGAAAGTTTAAACTTTTTAGTAATTTATTCAAATATCTAAAATCTAATTCATTTGCATCGTTGATTTACTTATTTGTTCAAAAGTGTTTGCCATAGTAGCGTCACGCATGTAGAGACATTTAGGAGGTTGTCATCTCAGTGTACATGTGTGAGCAGATAGAGATAAGGGTTGGTCATCATATCTTTTTAGTGTTCTCACATAGAGACATTTAGATGTTGGTCATTGTTTCTCTCATTGTGCTCACATAGACACAAACAGTGGTTGCTCATTGTAATATCTCAATATAATCACATTGAAATATTTATGGGTTGCTCATTGTGGTGTCTCAGTTTGACCACATAGAGACATGTTGGGTTGGTCATTATAGTATCTCAGTGTTATCATATCGACCCATGGGTTGGTCATCGTAAAATCTTTCTGTGCTCACAAAGAAACATTTATGGTCTGGTCATTTTAGTGTCTTACTGTGATCACATAGAGACACTTATGGGTTGGTCATCGTGATGTCTCAGTGTGATGTCATAAAGATAATAAAGGGTTGGTCATGGCAGTGTCTCAGAAGGATCTAATTGAGACATTTAGGGGTTGGTCATCGTAATGTCTTACTGTGATCACAAAGAAATATTTATGGTTTGGTCATTTTGGTGTCTTAGTTTGATCACATGGAGACATAGATGGATTGGTCATCGTAATGTCTCAGTGTGATCATATAGAGACAATAATGAACAAGTGCCTTGGTCGCTAATTGTGATCCCAAAGAGGCTATACTTTGTTAGAACATTTAAGTTTTTATTTGTTATAAATAAAGATTGAGCAGATTTTAAAAGTTTTACTTTATTGAATTTGTGCTCACTTTTTGTGTGGAATGCTTGATGCGGCCTAGTCTTACTCCAACTCTAAGGCCTGCGGCCCCCCGATGATCTGAGTTTGAGACCCCAGACAATGAGGCTATAATGGGCTACATTCTCAGTTTCTCAGTACGATCACGTGGAGACTGCAATGGGCAAGTGCCTTAGTTGCTAATTGTGATCACATTCAAACGCAATATCGAGCCGAATCAACTGCTTGTCAATGTAATATCATTAATACTTATAAGGATTTCGCTTGTCAGTTTATGAGAGTGATCACATTAAGTAACCTTATCGGTTTTCCTGGCATTTTGTTAGTGTTTTTTCATGCAGAGAATTCTCTAAAAACACTTAAGAACCATTTCCACTTATAATCGATTTTTTTTTTTTTTGCATAAACCATTTAGAAAAAAATGTGTTGCTCTTTCAAGCTTTAAATTTTATATCACATTCAACTTTTACTGTTTAATTAAACAATGGGAATAATCTCAGACTGCATAAATTATTAAATTCAGATACATTTTTAAAAATCTTTAATTCACCATTTGAAAGATCGATGAATGTAAATACACTTTTTACTCTTTTTTTTTGTATTATCAAATTAATATTTTAAAAATAAGTTTGCAATCGACATACAGATATACATTAACTTAATGATGCGTTCCTAATTATAGTGTTATAGTTCAGTCAGCTGTTAATGTGGTCAGCAGTGTTATGTTATAGTTCAGGCAGCTGTTAATGTGCCCAAAAATGTTATGTTGTAGTTAAGTCAGCTGTTAATGTGGCCATCTGTGTTATGTCATAGTTAAGGCAGCTGTTAATGTGGCAACAATTTTATGATATAGTTAAGTCAAATGTTAATGTGGAAATCCGTGTTATGTTATAGTTCAGACAGCTGTTAATGTAGCAACCAATGTTATGTTATAGTTCAGACAGCGGATAATGTGGTCAACAGTGTTATGTTATAGTTTAGTCAGCTGTTAATGTGGCTAACAGTGTTATGTTATAGTTCAGGCAGCTGTTAATGTGGCCATCAGTTTTATGTTATAGTTAATACAGCTGTTAATGTGGACAACAATGTTATGTTATAGTTCAGTCAGCTGTTAATGTGGCCATCAGTGTTATTTTATAGTTAATACAGCTGTTAATGTGGACAACAATGTTATGTTATAGTTCAGGCAGCTGTTAATGTGGCCATCAGTATTATGTTATAGTTAATACAGCTGTTAATGTGGACAACAATGTTATGTTATAGTTCAGTCAGCTGTTAATGTGGCCATCAGTGTTATTTTATAGTTAATACAGCTGTTAATGTGGACAACAATGTTATGTTATAGTTGAGTCAGCTGTTAATGTGGCCATCAGTGTTATGTTATAGTTAATACAGCTGTTAATGTGGACAACAGTGTTATGTTATAGTTCAGACAGATGATAATGTAGCTAACCGTGTAATGTTATAGATTTGACAGCTGTTCATGTCGCCAAAATTGTAATATTATAGTTCAGTCAGCTGTTATTGTGGCCAACAATGTTATGTTGCAGTTCAGACAACTTTTAATGTAGCAACCAATGTTATGTTATATTTCAGACAGCGGATAATGTGGCCATCAGTTTTATGTTATAGTTCTGGCAGCTGTTAATGTGGCCAACAATGTTATGTTATAGTTAATACAGCTGTTATTGTGGCCAACAAAGTTATGTTATAGTTCAGACAGATGATAATGTGGCCAACAATGTTATGTTATTATTCAGTCAGCTGTTAATGAAACCAAAAGTGTTATGTTATAGATCAGGCAGCTGTTAATGTGGCAAACCTTGTAATGTTATAGTTCAGTCAGCTGAAATGTGGCCATCATTGTTATGTTATCGTTCAGGCAGCTGTTAAAATGGCAAACAATGTTATGTTATTGTTAATATAGCTGTTATTGTGGGCAACAATGTTATGTTATAGTTCAGACACCTGTTAATGTGGCCAACAATGTTATGTTATAGTCAGGCGGCTGTTGTTGTGGCCGGCTGTGCTATGTTATAGTTCAGAAAGCTATTATTTTGGCAACCAATGTTATGTTACAGTTCAGACAGCTGATAATGTGGCAACAGTGTTATGTTATAGTTCAGGCAGCTTTTAATGTGTCCAACAGTCTGATTTTATAGTTCAATCAGCTGGTAATGTGGCCAACAATTTTATGTTATAGTTCAGGCAGCTGTTAATATGGCCAACAGTGTTATGTTGTAGTTAAGTCAGCTGTTAATGTGGCCAGCAGTGTTAAGTTACAGTTCAGGCAGCTGTTAATGTCGCCAAAATTGTTATATTATAGTTCAGTCAGCTGTTTATGTGACCAACAATAAGATGTTACAGTTCAGGCAGCTGTTAATGTGGCCAACAGTGTTATTTTATGGATAAGTCAGTTGTTAATGTACCCAACAGTGTTATGTTATAGTTAAGTCAGTTGTTAATGTGGCCAACAGTGTTTTGTTATAGTTCAATCACCTGTTAATGTGGCAACAATTTTATGATATAGTTAAGTCAACTGTTAATATGGAAATCAGTGTTATGTTATTGTTCAAACAGCTGTTCATGTGGCCAACACTGTTATGTTATAGTCAGGCAGCGGTTAATGTGGCCAAAAATGTTATGTTATAGTTCAGTCAGCTGTTAATGTGGCAAGCAGTGTTATGTTTTAGTTCAGGCAGATGTTAATGTGGCAACAATTTTATGATATAGTTAAGTCAAATGTTAATGTGGAAATCAGTTTTATGTTATAGTTCAGACAGCTGTTAATGTGGTAAGCAGTGTTATGTTATAGATCAGTCAGCTGTTAATGTGGCCAGCAAAGTTATGCTATATTTAAGTCAGATTTTAATGTGGTCAGCATTGTTATGTTATAGTTCAGTCAGCTCTTAATGTCGCCAGTAAAGTTAGGTTATAGTTCAGTTGCCTGTTAATGTAGCCAACAGTGTTATGTTATAGTTTATTCAGCTGTTAATGTGGCCAACAGTGTTATGCTATTATAGTTCAGCCAGCTGTTAATGTGGCCAACAGTATTATGTTATAATTCAGTCAGCTGTTAATGTGGCCAACAGTATTATGTTATACTTCAGTCAGCTGTTAATGTGGCCAACAGTATTATGTTATAGTTCAGTCAGCTGTTAATGTGGCCAACAGTATTATGCTATAGTTCAGTCAGCTGTTAATGTGTCCAACAATGTTATGTTATAGTTCAGTCGCCTGTTAATGTGAGCAACAGTGTTATGTTATAGTTCAGTCAGCTGTTAATGTGGCCAGCAGTGTTATGTTATAGTTCAGGCAGCTGTTTCCGTGTGCAACATTTGTATGTCATGTTTCAGTCCACTGTTCCCGTGGCCAACATTTGTGTGTTTTACTACAGTCATCTTGTTTCATGCATTTTGATGAATTCTTCAAGTAGCAATTTTAATTTCAACTCAAATGCCATTGTTTTATTCGTATTCCAATTTGTTTGAGTTATCGGGCCTTCGAGTACCAAAATCCCTCTGTGTTATTAATACAAAAAAATTGAAGGAAGTTTATTTTAAATATCATAGAAGCCAGAAAGATCAATACATTGATCGTGGGCTTTAAAAAATAGAAGAAAAAGAAGAAAATGAAATCTTAAATGTCATTTTGTTTTAAAGTATTCATTAACATTAATGTATGTTTATTCAGGGGATTTTATCATTTCCTTACCATCATATCAACCCCCAGATCAAATTAAATTAGTTCAAACTTTATTTATAAGTACATATTAAAATGACCACGTGTTTGGAAAATGCAAATTAGACATTTGAAATAACACTTACATTTTTGCAGCACCGATGGGGTCATGAGCAGAGACAGAAAGATTAAGGTCAACGCCATTTCGAACATCTTTGTTGAATTTATTTATTCAACAGCTCTTTAATACAGAGTATTGCAGATTTGGCAGCAGCACTACAGTTTATTGAAGTACGTCTGCTCAACTGTTACACTAAGAGGATAAGATGTTAAGGACTTAAACAGATGTGAAGGTCTCGGATTCAAAACTCAAAGTGCCACAAAATCGTACGAGCACTCACACAGCAATTAAATGCAGAATTTAAAGCCACGAATCTTACGCACAAGGTTCGTCTGTACACTAGTGTCGGGTAGTTCATAAAGCTCAATGTTTGGCTAGGATACGCTTGCATTCGAGCCACGCTTGCGAACTCCTTCAAGAAGCAATATGAAATTTTTAATAACAAGAGCTCTGTATATATATGGCCAATATGATCACAGCAAATGCACAAATAACGTCACATATGAATTCAAAGTGGGCAGCAACTCGTCGCTAACGATGTACACCAATCGCTTTCTTGTCCGCACGGTAAGCTAATGGCAGCGCGATGAAGTCCACTAATATAAACACTTGTCACCCTACCGCAACAACGAATTGCTTGTTTTGAGCTGTTAGCAGCGTGATGACAATGAGACCATTACATTTCAATCTACCACGTGAACTCTTCATGCCAAGCGTCAACCAGAAATTACTGCGTACCATTGTCCACAGGACATTGTTTCTTTAATATTTTCACAACCATCAATCAAATGACAACTATCCCTTAGAATATCCTTTGTTCCTAAATGGGGCAAGACCAATATGCCATACACAAACCAAAACACGCTCACAAGCCAGCCATAACAAATTCTTAAAGCAAATCATACCATTCCCGGCCGCCCCCCTTCCCGCCCACGGGAATTTTTGTCAGGTTAAATATCTATCTTGCAGACGTGATAGAAACACAAACACATTTTACATTAAACATAGTTTGACAAAATCAAATTGTATTGTATCTCATGTTAACAAGATAATCATCTCAACGTGGGTGTCGGCCATTCTATTTTATTTTTACTTGAGGAGCAATGGTTTAATTTAAAACAATTCGATGAAGGTAGATCATATCAATGAAAGAACTTTTCGAACTACAGAAGGGGGGTAAATCATGTGGGTATCCCATGGATGTACAATTACTGAACTACCATTAATGTACAAAAAGCAACGTCATTTGGAGGCTATCATATGCGTGTTCAAAAAGTAACATCTATAGGAGGCTATACCGTGACAGTAAAAAAATTAACATCACCTGGTGACTATCCATGTTTGTAGACAAAAGAAACAATAATGTGATACTTACCCATGGGTTAACAAAAACCAAAATTAATTTGGGTCTATCCCGTTCTTGTTTAAAAATTAATTTCTATTTGAAGCCATCATGGTTGAATAAAAACAAACATTAATTTGACGCTATCCCATGGTTGTATCAAAACTAACAGGTTCTCCCGTGTGCAGTGTGTAGGTTGGCGAGTGTGAAGATGGAAGTTGGCCCCTGTGCAGTAGGCAGATAGGCCTGTGTGCAGTGGGCAGGTAGGCCTGTGTGCAGTAACCATATTGCCCATGTGCAGTGGGCAGTTTTGCTCTGAGCACTTTGGCCACGGATGCAGTGGGCAAGTTAGCTCCGTGTGCATTGGGCAGGTAGGCCTGTGTAAAGTGACCATGTTGCCTGTGTGCAGTGAACAAGTTGGCCCATGTGCAGTGGGCAGATAAATCTGTGTGCAGTGTGAAGGTAGGCCTTCGGCGGTGACCATGTTGCCCATGTGCAGTGAGCAGTTTGACCCATGTGCAGTAGGCAGTTTGGCCCGTGTCCACTTGGCAGGTTGGCCTGTGTCTAGTGGGCAGTTGGCCCGTGTCCAGTGGGCACTTTGGCCCGTGTCCAGTGGGCAGTTTGGCCCGTTTCCAGAGAGCAGTTTGGCCCGTGTCCAGTGGGCATTTTGGCCCGTGTCCAGGGGGCATTTTGGTCCGTGTCCAGTTGGCAATTTGGCCCATGTGCAGTGGTCAAATTTTCCAGTGTGCAGTGGGCATGTTGATCCATTTCCAGTTGGCAGTTTGACCAGTGTCCAGTGGGCAGTTTGGCCCATTTCCAGTGGGCAATTTGGCCCGTTTCCAGTGGTCAGTTTGGCCCGTTCCCAGTTGTCAGTTTGGCCCGTTCCCAGTTGTCAGTTTAGCCCGTGTCCCATGGGCAGTTTGGCCCGCGTCCAGTTGGCAGTTTGGCCCGTATCCAGTGGGCAGTTTGGTCTGTGTCCAGTGGGCAGTTTGGTCCGTTTCCAGTGGTCAGTTTGGCCCGTTCCCGGTTGTCAGTTTGGCCCGTGCCCAATGGGCAGTTTGGCCCGTGTCCAGTGGGAAGTTTGATCCGTGACCAGTGGGCAGTTTGGTCCGTGTCCAGTGGGAAGTTTGGTCAGTGTCCAGTTGTCAAATTGGCCGGATCCCAGTTGTCAGTTTGGCCCGTGTCCAATGGGCAGTTTTGCTGGTGTCTAGTAGGCAGTTTGGCCCGTGTCCAGTGGGCAGTTTGGCCCATGTCCAGTGAGAAGTTTGGCCTGTGTCCAGTGGGCACTTTGGCCAGTGTCCAGTTGGCAGTTTGGCCCGTGTGTAGTGGGCAGTTTGGCCCGTGTCCAATGGGCAGTTTGGCCCATGTCTAATGGGCAGTTTGGCCCGTGTCCAGTGGGCAGTTAGGCCCATGTCCAGTGGGAAGTTTGGCCGTGTCCAATGGGCAGTTTGGCCCGTGTGCCATGGGAAGTTTGGCCCGTGTCCAGTGGGCAGTTTGGTCCGCGTCCCGTGGGCAGTTTGGTCAGTGTCCAGTGGGCAGTTTGGCCCGNTTTGGCCCGTTTCCAGTTGGCAGTTTGGCCCGTGTCCAGTTGGCAGTTTGGGACGTGTCCAGAGGGCAGTTTGGCCCGTTTGCAGTGGGCAGTGTGGCCCGTGTCCAGTGGGCAGATTGGACCGTGTCCAGAGGGCAGTTTGGCCCGTTTTCAGTGGGCAGTTTGGCCCGTTTCCAGTGGGCAGTTTGGCCCGAGTACAGTGGGCAGTTTGGAACGTGTCCAGAGGGCAGATTGGCCCGTTTCCAGTGGACAGTTTGGCTTGTTTTTAGTGGGCAATTTTGCCCGTTTCCAGTTGGTAGTTTGGCCCGTGCCAAGTGGGCAGTTTGGCCCGTTTTCAGTGGGAAGTTTGGCCCGTATCTGGTGGGTAGTTTGGCTCGTTTTCAGTGGGCAATTTTGCCCGTTTCCAGTGGGTAGTTTGGCCCGTGCCAAGTGGGTAGTTTGGCCCGTTTTCAGTGGACAATTTTGCCCGTTTCCAGTCGGTAGTTTGGCCCGTGCCAAGTGGGCAGTTTGGCCCGTTTTAAGTGGGTAGTTTGGTCCGTATCTAGTGGGTAGTTTGGCCCGTTTTCAGTGGGCAATTTTGCCCGTTTCCAGTGGGTAGTTTGGCCCGTGCCAAGTGGGCAGTTTGGTCCGTGTGCAGTGGGCAGATTGGTCCGTGTGCAGTGGTCAGATTGTCCAGTGTGCAGTGGGCATGTTGGTCCGTATATATTGGGCCGTTTGGTCCGTGTGCAGTGGGCATGTTGGTTGTTGTGCATTAGGCGGTCGGCACGTGTGCATTAGCCAGGTTAACCCGTATGCAGTCGCCAGGTTCTTCCCGTGTGCAGTGACCAGGTTTAACCATGAATTCATAAGGCACTGCAAAGGCGATTATCTGGTTGGTGTCACTCTATGCAGTATGCACCCTTCAAGTTCACCATTGCGATACTGCTTTACATCGATCGACAAACATAAATCTATGCTGCATTAAACAATAGAACAAATAGATATTCATTAATCGAGATAAACAGACAACATAAGAGAAACCAAAACAACTATGGAAATATCGGGACATTATTAAGGAAAGAGAATTTAGTTTAGTAAAAAAGGAAAAACAATTGAAAATAAAGATGAAATAAAGATAAACATATGCAAATTTGTTTGTGAAATTCCACTGAGTAATTTGAAATACTTTAATAAAACGAAACTTTTCTTCATGTTAGCCTTTTGGTTGTTGTTACAAACCAAAGTGTTGAAGTATTGCACTGCTCGAAATAAAACACATCTGTCATTTAATGGATATGTAAATGCTCAATGTATTTAGCAGCAAGAGAAACACAATTCACACATCTCTAGAAAGCCCTCAAATTGAAACAATTTTATCGCTATGGTCTCATGGTTACCCAAAAATGAGCGGATGATGTGCGGGGTTGTTGGGGGGGGGGAGGTGTTAAGAAAATGGATGATATGGTGGGTGTAGTATTTGTGTGGTGTTAGGGGGGAAGCGGAGGGTATGGTAATAGAGGGAGAGTGGTTGGTGTGGATGAATGAGAGAGTGGATGTCTGTTGTGAAAATGATGGTGGGGTGTGAGAGGGGATGGTGTGATGCAGCTCATGGGTGCAGTTATTTAAAGTGCTCCGCCCCCATGATCTATCACAGTGATTCGTTGCGCATCACATTTAAATTAATTGATCCTGAATGCTCAAGGTTTAGAACTAATTATAGCTCGCCAAACATTGTCGACAGCAATGCGTCTACTTAAGTTACTGGACAATGCGTCTACTAAAGTTACTGGACAAAACATGAACTCAGGTAACGTTCATTTAAGAATCTCACTTTTCGCCACAACCTTCCCTCCCACCCCTTCCCCCCCCCCCCCCCCCCCCCCCCCCCACATGATACGTCACTTGAAACGACTTCATTTTCCAAAAAGAAAAGAGATTACGCACCAAACGCAGTTAGCGTTATTTAAAGATAAAAATCATGAGGCACTACAACATCAAAACAAACCTCACCAGAATGATATGCAGCCTCTATGATAAGACCACCAGTGCAGTCTTCCTCAACAACATCGGAGAATGGTTCAAGACAACGGTTGGAGTACGACAAAGCTGCCTGCTCTCCCCCACCCTATTCAACATCTTCCTAGAGAGACTTACGTCAGGCGCTCTGGAAGCGCATGAAGGGACAGTCAGCATTGGTGGCAGAACAATAACCAACCTATACGCTTTGCGGACGACATAGATGGACTGGCTGGGAACGAAGAAGAGCTAGACAACCTGGTAAAGCGTCTCGATAAGTCCTCGTCGTCCTACGGCAGGCTAATCAGTGCCGAAATGACAAAACTGATGACAAATAATACCGCAGGCATCACCACTGAAATTAAGGTCGGGGAGGAAAGATTAGAGACTGATATCCAGGATTGCGCAGACTACAACAGCACTAAAGAAGCTCAAGAAAATATGAAATGACAAAAATATAGCCCCCAGCACCAAAATCAGGCTGATGCGCTCATTAGTCCTCTCCATTTTCCTGTATGCCTGCGAATCATGGACATTAACAGCCGATCTTGAAAGGAAAATAAAGGCGATGGAGATGAGATGCTTCAGAAGCCTTTTTGGCATCTGCTATAGGGACCATATCTCCAATGATACAGTGAAAGAAAGGGTTCGTCAGGCAATTGGGGAGTACGATGACCTACCGGTGACTGTGAAAAAACGCAAACTACATTGGTACGGCCACGTAACAAGGAAACAAGGGTTGCCAAAGAAATATTGCAGGGCACCACAAGATGAGGGAGAAGAAGAGGAACACAAAGAAAAAGGTGGGAGAATAACATCAAAGAGCGGACAGGACTAACACTGGCCGATGCGGTGCGTAGTGCTGAAGACAGACAGGAATGGAGGAGGATGGTTCACATGCCATCTGTGGCGCCCCAATGGTCCAAGGACTAAGGGTCATGAGGATGAGAATAGTTACTATATTTTGCGTGCTATTGAACTCACTATTTTATTATTTATTTTACAAACCCGTGATTCATGTAGGAAAAATCTATTGATTAAATAAGGAACTCTATTACTAGCACACCATTATGAATTAGGTCATTATTGCTGCTCCTGCTAAGACATAACAACATTAACAATGCCATTCCCTGTACCAAAATATACGTCACTGTTACGAATTGCTTTCTAAAGGAAGATACCAAAGAGAAATACAATAATAAAAAATACGACTCCCAAAACAGTACCATTCATAATTATAATAAGATTTAATTGAGTAATAATACAATTACAAAACAAAAGAAATATAATTACAAATCATCAACTTACAGAGTATGGTAGATCTTGTACCGGTACACAGAGAATACAATGTGCCAATTAATAATGTACAATGACGAAAGCGAATAAACACATAAGTACACAAGGATTAATATACGTCTCGTGAAGTTAAAATATATCTATCTGAATCTCTCTCTCTCTCTCTCTCTCTCTCAGTGTCTGTCAATCCCTTTATATATGCAGCGTAAGCCCTGCCTTCCAGAAGCTACTCAGCATTTGTTTACGTTTCTAGAACAAATCGCGAATGTTCTACAATGTACTAGGAGACATACTGATCGTGTTTAATTGGTAGTTCGGTATTAAACATGATGCGTCAAAGAGATTAACCAGGCCCACAACAAACGCTACCACCTGCTAGGAATCTAATGTGGGGTGAAACAAAGTTCAAGCACGGGGAAAGTGTGTTACATAACAGTCACAAAATACAGAGCATATAGCAAAACCTCAGAAAATAATGTCAGTACCAAATACGCTGAATATGAATCAGCCAGCTTGTTAGGAAGCAGCCACTGCGGCCAATGACCTGACCGAACGTCTCTAGGTCAGTGACCCACACCACCAAAGCGTGTCGGCGGTGTCACGTGGGATTTTGCCTCTTCGCGGCGTGGCAGACCAGTATGGAGGTTCACTCCTGAAGCTAAAGGATCCCGGCCACTTGCATGACTTCCAACGCAACGGAAGAAGCGCAGTAACATGATTACTTGTCGCCGATAATGGATATGAGGTTTGGATAGCAGCAAAAACACTTTCCGAGGATTTAAAATACGCGGCCCTGAGAAAGCCGCTCCTAGGCGACCGTTTCGTCCCCGTCACGCTACGTCTAGCCCGAACAACTCCCTGGGCGGTGGGGGAGTATAACAAAACATCTCTCCCCCGGAGGGGAAGTAAAGCCGTTCTGATCCAAGGAGAGTTGATTGCCACACCCTGAAAGGGGTGCGCACAGTCGACCGGACATCCCCTAAGTTCGAAAAAAAAAAGGGGGGGGGGGGGTCTCGGGCGCTCTTCCACACGTCGTCCCGTGTGGGGGGTGTGCCTAAGGGGGTTTTTAAGAGCTCACGCTCGATGACCCACCGACGCCTTCTCCAAATTGAGTTAGGAATCAGCCGGAAAGGGAAACAGTCTCCCAAAAGCGAAATATATATATATCTCCGCTGGGAGATTAAAAGTTTCTTCTTGTTCATTAGTTTCTAAAAGAAAACGCGTAAAAGAACATTTTTTCTTCGTTTAAGTGAACAGACAATGCCGTGCCTGAAAAGAAGTCCACCTGTGGTAGAACCACATTAGTAGTTAAACCATAGTTAGGCCACCAGTAGGTAACAGAACTTTAATGACGTCACCTTATTGCGTTTGCTTTTGTAATCACTCACAATTTACCTTGCTATAAAAAAAGAGCGTTGGATGAATATCCGTACCTTAAAAATAGAATATGGATTTCCCGAAATTATTAGCATTTACTTCTTGGCTAAAATGGCCTAAACAATAAATATATTTTTGGTGTAATTTCGTTTTAATCACAAACGTTCCACATATTGAGATATTATTTTTGTTTGTATGGTAAAGTAAAGACATTAACATATAGCTATGCTTGATAACAAATTGTTTATCACTATAATTAATACCAAATTAATTCTAAATGTTGCAGGTATTTTAAAAGAAATGTATAGCCATAGTCATAGCTCCTACTGTCGTGTATATTTGCTACACTGGCTATTATCTCGACCGGACTAGTATTTTGTTAAGGTTTTTACCTTAAATCTGCGCTTAAAATAAATGTAATTTTATAAATATTTTTTTGGGGGGACGAGGGAGGTGTCAAATTACACCCCCCCCCCACTCTAGTATGATGGCATTACTTTATGCCATTGTAGTAACAGATTTATATTTATATTACGAGCTCTCGACTGGGCCCTACTATTAAGATAGTTTCACTTTCTCATGTTCAGTTTGATTAAAATATTTTTTTTTTTTTTTTTTTTTTAAAATATTTTTTTTTTTTTTTTTTTTTTTTTTTTTTTTGTTTTGGTATCTAAAGTGTATTATTATTTATTATATTGCACTCTTGTAGGCTATATGGGACACTGAGCATGATCGTCAAAAAGAAAGATTTGCTCTTTCACATATTCTTGAGAAGTCTTCGTTTTATAACACACGTAATTAAAGGGGCCATCCATAAATGACGTCACGTAGTTCTGGTCAATTTTGTTTTTCCCCCCACCTGGACTTTTTTGGCACATATTCCTTACATTTTTAAGACACCCTCTAACTAAATCTTAACTAATTCGTCAACATTAACCGTTTTTTTGTGTATCTTTCTCCTCATGATGTATGCCGTCGTTTATCGATGCCCCCGAAGCACGGGTTGGGAGAATAGGCTTATTTGTGGATTAGGGTTATTCATGGGTTCTCAACTTTTCGACGTCCTCGGTTGTTGTAATTATAACATTTTGTAGATATACATTTTCTATAAAAAAAATAACACGTTGAAAAAAAAAATCAAATGTTTATTCACTATTACTAATAACTTCTCGGATAAATATGATCAATACTTTTCGTGTGTATTTCTTAGAGTGTACGTAATAGCTTCACTTTTATAGATGGAATAGCCCGTCCTGTACTCAGAGCATGCAGTGTGTTAGTGGTATTTCATAAAGTTGAAAGATACAATTTTTAAAAATTCACAGTTTTAAAATTTAAATGCAATAAATATTTGGTCGTTTCGGATGAAATTCTCAGGATCAGGGTGAAAAAGAAAACCTGTAGATGCTCTTGAAATACTTACACAACCAGCTCAGTGACATGAGACACGCCCACGGTGTTGTTTTTTAGTACTGTTTACAAAAAAATTGTTTATGGATTTTATTATTATAAGTTCACAGCTATTGACATTCTTAATATATATATTTGTTTTTTTTTCTTATCTTCTAGAAATAGAAAAAGAAAAAAAGAAGAAGCCATGGGTAACAGCTCTGGCAAAACTGTTTCAACTATTAATAGATGCACTGGCCAATCTGGTAACTCATTTGCATTTTTTATAATAAATGGATATTAGGTTTCTTAACAGATACAACGGGTTGGTGATTCCAGGCCTTGTGTCAGAAGTCAACATCATGAAGTATGCCTACAAATGTTGATACATGTACTTAAAAATATGCCCCCCCCCCCCAAAAAAAAAAAAAAAATTTAAAAAAACAAAAACAAAAAAAAAAAAAAACAAAAAAAAAAAATAAATAGAAGTCAACATCATGAAGTATGCCTAAAAATGTTGATAAATGTACTTAAAAATATGCCCCCCCCCCCCAAAAAAAAAAAAAAAATTTTAAAAATCCAGATCTCAAATATGTGAGATCATAGATGGAAAATTAGATTAATTACGGTTAATAGTAAAGTAAAGTAATAGAAGGGTGGGCTGAATAATTTGACGTGATATTAAATGCAGACAATAGACATAAGGAAGACTATGAACCACCACATGGAGAACCTGACCCTTTAATAAACTCCCCAACTTTGGAAGAAACTACAGAGTTAATTTTTTTTTTAAAAATTAAAAAGCCGCTGGAGAAGCACTCATCACAGCAGAATTAAATAAACATATAGAGGGAGACAACTAAACGCTCAGAAATATAAACATTTCAATAAAAATATGTCCAAACTTCAGTGCACAAACTACTGAGGAATCTCTATTAAAATGAAACATACAAAATAAACTAATTGTACAAACGAACACTGAACAAATACTAGGTTAACTACATGTAGAACAGTTATGGGTAACATCCCCTAAATGTTTTTTTTTTCAACTACTGCTGAACCAAAATGCACGTACGCCAAAATACAATAAATACTCTTCATCAACTTAAAGGCGGGACATGCTTCCATAACTAAACTAACTCTTCAATTTAAAGACACCGCGAAATAAAACACAATATCCGGAGCGCAACAATTACCAGTGAATTAGTGAATAATCTTGACCGAAAGTTTTATTTTGCTAGCCTTATTGCTTACCTTACAGTCAATTTCGCAGTATGATTCAATGTTATAGAATTATTTGGTGAGTGGAAAAAAAGGGAAAGGTAAAAAAAGGTCAAAAGGAAAAAATTCACATGAAAAAAAATCTGAATTTCAGATATCGGTATCATAAATATATCATGACAATACTGAGGTACACATGAATCTGTATATATTTCGGTCCGATCACACTCCCTTGTTTACAATAATAAGTTTTAGTGAGATTACAGGTATGTGATTTTACAACAGCAGGGGGAGCACCTTGGTCATGATTGGGGAACCAACGTTTTTTTTTATATCTTTCTGTCCAAAGCCCCCCCCCCCCCGATAACCACTGACCACATTGAGGCCATTAATTCATGCATTGTCTGAATAGAGTCGTCAGTAACTGGTACTACAAGGCAAGGTCCCTTGCTTTCCTTTAGTCCTTTCCTATATGAGGTGTGTCGGTGAGATCAAACGCTTACTAAGTTACTGCCATTTATTGTTGTTCAATCTATAATATAATAATATTTGTTTGTATTGGCTTTATGCATAACATTGTAAATAATTTTAATAAAGCATATAATTAAATGTGTGATAATAATATGTAGACCCTATATATAATACAAACACACACACGCACACATGTAGGCCTATAACTCAGTAATAATAAATCATATTATTAAATGTGTGAATAATCGTGTATACTACAGTATACATAAAATATCAATAGGAAACACTGATTGAATCCAAAAAAAAAAATGATTCAAATAGGCTACTGCTATTTTTTTATTTCAGTAAATAAACATATACATGGACTTACAAATATAAACACAGAAAGTTGGGAGTTTAGCCTATATATGAAATATATTTTGTGACTTTTTTTTCAGTGACTTTTGTGTCTGTGCATTTTTTTTCCTACAAGCATTTATTTAACGTTGTTATATTTTTATTTAATGTTATAGCATTATTGAATAGTTATAGTATTATTTACTGTTACAATATTATTAAATGTTATAAATTTATTCAATGCTATAGTATTATTTAAAGTTGTAATGTTATTCAATTAATTTTATAGTCCTACTATTTAAATTTATAGTGTCATCCAAATGTTAAGTAGCCTATTATTCAATGTTATAGTATTATTCAATTTTGTAGATTTGTTCAATGTTATAGCATTATTTGCTGTTATAGAGTTATTAATTGTTATAGAATTATTTAATTTAAATGAACAGAAGCTTCTCAAGAGGAAGGCAGATTGTTTGACGTCCGTCTTCCTGATGATACGACACAACAACAGCTGGTTTTTCCAAAGCAAACAGCTTACACGGTAAGTCTTCAAAAGTGTGCTCTAAATATTTCCAGCTTACATGGCAGTTCAAGTGCTGTTCATCAGAGCCTATGATATTACGAAGACGGGTCAAATTTACCTTGGTTTCACTGAGTTCACTGAGACTTATCTTATATTCTGGAAGGCCAAGGTTAAATAAAATATATATTTTCATATTAATAGTATTACTGGTAAAATTTAAAAACATTTAAATAAGGGTTACTTACTTAAAACGTATTTGAAAGCTAATAATAAGTTGTTGTTTTTTTTTGTTTTTTTTTTTTCATTTTTTATAAGTTAGTAAATGTTCAAATTAAATTTTAAAAAAAAAGCCTTGTCAACGACACATAGCTGATCCAAAAAAAATTAATGGATTTGGTTTAGTAAAAAAAAAAGGGAGGTTGGGGTGGGGGGGTGAAATTTAATATTTGCACATATAGACTAATTTATTTTTAAACTATAAATACATTTTTGTTAACTGATAATTCTATTGGTCTTGTCACAGATGTTTTTGTCTTTAGATATATTTTTTTAATAAGAAATGTTTACAAATACACATTAAGATTTAAAAAATAATATTTTTTTTGGTGTTTTAGCTGAAAGAAAATGTCTGTCAAAAGTATCCATACAAACAAAATTATGACGTTGTCTTGGTGTTAAACTCCAAAGCTCAGCTGATTCTTCAGGACAACTTGGAGTTTGAGGACCACTTTAATGAGATTGACAAAATACATATTGTGCCCAGAGGGTGAGATGTTTACTTTATGTGACTAAATCAATTGTGTGTTTAACATAGCTATATAAAATAATACTTGTGTACACTTTAAAGCTCAAAAAAAATTTTTTTTAATATTTCAAAGATATAAATAGTTTTTTGTATCTATATCTTTTGAAATTCTAGCTTTTGTTTGTAAATAAAATCATTGAAATTGAAATTCTTTTAAAAGTGAACAATTTTGACACTGTCAGTATGTATTTAAAGAATAAAATTGTGGAGTTCAAGCAGTTTATGAGGATTCTGAGGAACATGATATATGGAGGACTGTATATATAATCCTTTTATTGCTACATTTACACTGAGTGTACATAGTATACTTTTTAGAAAGTTGTGAGAAATAATTTTATTAATATAAATGTCCTCAATTAAATAAACTGCTTAATAACCTTTTAAAAATAAATGGAATTAAGTTTGTTCCTCTTCATAGCAAATAAATTAAATTAACATGTATGGGTTTTAATGACAAGTTGTTTGTTTTTTATATTTTTTGCATCAAATTTTTACACATAATTATAAGTAAATAATATTTTTTAAGAAAGAAAGGATTATATTTAATCTCATTTCTAGAATAAATAATTTTAATAATCCTAATTTTTCTTGCACAAAATTTTACAGGGCCATGCAAGTTCAGCCTGCTGACAACACTTCTCTAAATGATGTAATCAAGTTAAAGAGTTAAATGTAGCTTCTCACTGTCAGTAGTTTTCAATTTCATTATCATTTATCTACTTTATTGGGGAGTCCATTGTAAAAATGAAGATGCCAGCAGATTTTTTTTAAAAAGTGATACACAACCCAATGGATAAGTTTGAAGCACTGAGTAATACAGCATCCTAAACTATAAACTTGTGGGGCGGGGGGTGTGGGGGAGGGGGGGAGCAAATAATGGTTAAAAAAATTAATTTATGAACGATAATAACAAAATAAAAGAATTTATCATATATACCAATCTTTCCAAGATTAAAGCAAATAGATATGAATCGAAAATTTCTTTACAAAACATTACCACAATTAATACTATTGCAAAAAATCTATGGCTCAAATTTAGAATAAATGTTTCTTTTATTTAATAAGGAACTTACTATGCTGCTATAGATTAGAAAAGTATTTCCTCACATTGTTTCCTTTGGTTTAATAATCATTTTGTATAAGTTGAACACTACTAATTGCATAACGCATCAGCAAAAGTCTTTTAATAATTATCATTATATGTCAAATATAATTTTTTTTTTATTGATATATTTTATAACTGATTTTTAAAAAAAAAAATAATTGACATTAAAAAAACAAAAAAAAACAATCATCAATGGTATGAGAGAGACTTTTTTTTAAAAGTAACTCTTTACAATAACTTTCATTGACTCAATTACTAATGCATGATGTCTGTAAAAAAAAATGTAAAAATAATCACATAATAAACATTGTGTACAAATTCAAACTGGTGTTATTAACTAAGTCGTTTAATGGATTGTTATTGAAGTTATTTAATATAGTTTGTTTTGTTTAATGTGTCATTAAAACTACCAGGCAATTCATCTGGTCAGATAATAAAAGGGAGTGTTGTATGGGGAGGACTGTGTTCAGGTTGAAGCTCTATGAAGCATAACAAATAACAGAGTAGGGAAAACCTGAAAGATCACAAAATGTAAAAAAAAAAAAAAAAGAATTTTTTTGTATGATCTTTCTGGCTTTCCCCTTGTCTCATGGTTTGTTTCATAATAAAGTGTGCTTGCACACATGTGTGCTCCTTCGATATATACAAATATATATATATATATATATATATATATATATATATATATATATATATATATTATGTTACAATTCAAAAGTATATAGGCTACTTAAGTATGTCATATATAAATAATCATTAATTGGTTAGAATTCTACAGCCCCTCTACATCCACCACATTTTTTATTGTCCTTAAAGCTTTAAATGGACTTTATTAAGTTTATTTAAAAAAAAAAAATTTTAAATAAAATATTAATCAACCGGAAATGATGCTCTTGACGACCAATTTTCATATTTAGCCCTGGATGTAACACTTTAGCTACTACTAGAATTGTGATTGATTGCCAATCTTTAACACCGAGTTGCTAGCACGGTTTTTTATAGTCTTTGCTGTTACACTAACCTACTAACATGCTTCTTGGATAGCCTCGATTGCAAACACCAAACATTCATTGTTAGCTTTTTAAAAGAAACATAGATGACAATGTCCTTAGCAGTGCAACAAATCTAAGTAGCCTACTTAAGGAAGAAAACAAAAAAAGTTTTAAATAAAGTAATAATTTTAAAGGACCATCCATCTTTGAGGAAAATATGGACCACTAACCATGTTCCCGTTAGCTCTGCGGCGCACCCACAAAGGGGGAGAATGTTCACAGCTGACAGTGTTCTAAAATGTAGAACTACATAATAAAAGGCTACATAATAAACATTTAGCTACATTGTTATACCCCCGAGAGGAAAGCTCTCAAAATGAATGTCATAAACACTAGTCTAGGTGAAGGTAATGCCTCATGCTGTTGTCATCTGGCCTACCACGTTTCAGCTAATCTTTTATTTTAATTTTTATATTGTTTTTATTTTTGTATGTTCACTGAAGAAGGCTTCATGCCGACACGTTCATTATTGCATTGCGCCCATTTTTCAGCTTTTCCCATAATAACTTTATTTCCCTTGTTTCCTTCTACCTGACCTGATTGTAGACTCTACCGCATATAACCATTTAAATTTATTTAGTTTAAGCTCGCCCCCTTAAACGTTAAACCTGATTAACCACTACATCCCCGAGTGTTTCACCACTGACTCCTAGTTTTCCATGGTCCTTATCTTTATTAACTTTATTCTAAATGTTCGATCGTCGATTGTGTGAAAGTTACAGAAATAGGCTTGTGTTAAATTATCTTGAAGTCTCGTCGTCGTCTTTAAAATTGAATGATTGGAAATCAAATCAGGAATGGAAGCCATTTTCACTGATCATTTATTTCATTTAGAATGCATTATTTTTAGATAAATTATATTAATCACTTTAATGTGCGGGAAAAATAATTAATTATAGTAAGGCTAAGAATAAGTCACAGTTACAATATATAATATATATATATTACTATAATATACTAATATTGATAAGTTCTAAAGTAGGCCGCCTTCACTATTATAATTATAGACTATACCAGGGGTCGGGAAAATATGGCTCGCGAGCCAGATGTGGCTCCATTGATTGCATCTTGCTCGCAGACAAATGTTCGATTACTTTTTTAAAAAAAAAATATTTCTTTAAACTCCTTTGATCTTAATATTAATTGCATATCAATATTTGATTAGCAATAGCATAAACAATGTTATTCAAAAGAATTCAGAGAAAATGACTGACATAACTATTGCATTTTTAGTATTGAAATTACACAAAATGCACACATTTACTTGAATTTTTAGTTTTAAACATAAATGTATTGCTCTCTCAGAATTACATTTCAAAATATGTGGTGTCCATGGCTCTCTCAGACAAAAAGATTTCCCGAATCCTGGAATATACTATGACTCTCAAGGCTATACAATAAAATAATAATAATAATAATATATAGGCAATATAGTAGGCCTATACATGGGCGCCCGCAGGTAGTGGCAAGGTGGGGCACTTGCCCCCCCCCCTGGATTGATTGGATAAAAAAATTTTAGACAAAAATAGACAAAAAATGTATTAAAGTAATGAGAAAATAAAGAGAAAGTAACTAAGCTGATGTCCTGTCCGTTCGTTCACCATACAAATGCGCTACGGTAAATTAAAACTATATTAAAACATTACTAAAATTTTTTTGCCCCCCCCCCCTGGAAAGTTAATTGATGTTTTTGCCCCCCCACCCTAGAAAGTTTTCTGCGGGCGCCCATGGGGCTATACTATATAATATTAATATATAGTAGGCCTATAGCTTAATATTAATTATTATATTATTAATAGCCAACGTTCACTTACTATCACTAATTTGTAACAATTGTTATCTAATAAAGTAAAGAACTAGCTCTGCAAATAATAAATATATTGCAAGGAATAGTAGGAATATATTTTTATATGTGGGCATGTACGTAAGCTTTAATAACAGTCGCTAATTTGGTTTAAAAAATTCATATGCTTTTTATGGGGAATTCAAACTGAATTAATTTAGAGTCTGTCGTTTCCGGAGATTCCCGAAATAATATACCCATTGGACAGAGTATGGACTTTTGTGAAGTTTTAGTTTTAGTAAACTAAATATTTTGTAATACTTAATTTGATTTAATTAATAAAATACAAGTCATAAATTGGGCATTGCTTTTCTACTAGAGGGCCTAGAAGTGACTGATAAAAAAAAAAGACGAGGTGCTTTTTCAAACACACAAAATGGTAAGCTAGTCAGTTAAGTCAGTCTGAGTTAATAATAATAATAGTTAATGAAAATAAATGAATTATTATTAAAATGTAAAATAATGTATGCTGTAATCGTAGTGGAGTAAAATCAAAAGTGGAAGCGTAAGCCTCAGTTCACTAAGTCCCTCTACTCTGCCTCTAGTCTAAGCCTCAGCCTTATAGATTTTACTTTGTCTTACGATTTAAATATAAAAAAAAATCCACTTTTGTAAAGTTCCTTTTTATTTGTATATCTTTTAAAAAAAATAAACAGACAAAAATGACTGATACTGATTGTTAGCATATACTATATTTTTTAAAGCTCTATACTAGGGTGACCAAACGTCCCCGGTGTCCCGAAAAAGTCTCTGGGGACGCCTAAATGTCCCGTTTCTAAAACACATTTTCACATTTTTGGATAATAAGGAGGTTTTAACAATGACTGGGACAACAGCCACATATCAACAGCCACATATTAACAGCCACATATCAACAGCCACATATCAACAGTCACATATCAACAGCAACATATCAAAGGCCACATATCAACAGCCCCATATCAACAGCCACATATCAACAGCCACATATCAACAGCCACATATCAATAGCCCCATATCAACAGCCACATATCAATAGCCACATAACAGCCCCATATCAACAGCCACATATCATCAATTGAAATGTTAGACTAGAAAAATTAAATTGTTTGTGTTGTAGTATGTTTTAAAATATGTATAAATAAATAAGTATGCACTGCAAAAGTATTGTTTTCGTTTATGATATGCCTTAGAGCAGGGGTCGGGAACCTATGGCTCGCGAGCCAGATTTGGCTCAATTGATGGCTGCATCTGGCTCCGAGACAAATGTTCGATTATAAAAAAAAATAATGGTAAGAAATACTCATTATTGATTAGCAACAGCATAAAGAATTCAGAGACATAATTATTGCATTTTTAGTGTTGAAATTACACAAAATGCACACATTTTACTTGAAGTTTTACTAAACATAATGTATGGAATTACTTTTCCAAATATGTGGTGTCCATGGCTCTCTCAGAGAGAAAGGTACCCGACCCTTGCCTTAGAGTTTAAATTAAATTAAAAAAGCGAAGGTAAATTTAGAAAGATTTCTAGGTCTCAAAATAGTTAAAATGATCATTTTTAAATAAACAGTTTCCAGCGGAGGCCTCAGGACTACTCTTTAGATGGAGGGTATCTCCCCCCCCCCCCAAACCCTCCTTGGGTATGTCCCATTTTTTCCAGTTTATGATTTGGTCACCCTAGTCTATAAAATCTATACTCTAATATTTATTCGGGCCATTCTTATTTCAACTGCTGTGTACTGTGGTGCCACCGGTCATACAAAGACTCAACAAACCGGCCACGTTTTGGTGTTGACCCCCCCCCCAAACCCTCCTTGGGTATGTCCCATTTTTTCCAGTTTATGATTTGGTCACCCTAGTCTATAAAATCTATACTCTAATAATAATTAAAACTAATAATATTTTCTTGTTCTAAGGCTGCCAAGAATTCTAACCCTAGTAAAACAACAAGTGAGGCAGGTAGGTGATGTTGATATACAATAAAAGAATGCAAATGAGAGTGGCTGCTTCTACTTGGACACAACCTGAGTTTTAACATGTCATCGAACTTACTGCTACATGCAACGGTTAACCAATGTACCGACATATCACTTAAAAAGTATCATTTATAAGAATGGAACAAATCGACCTTCCACTGTAGAATAAAGGGGCGAATCGCAAATGATGTCAAGCGTCTAGGTGGTAGAAGTAGAGTCACGAAATTGTGACTATGCATCAATGAGAGTGTAAAAATTGTGTTACAAACGTGGGGTTTGGGGCGTGGTTAGGAGTTGATGATGGGTCCAAAATATACTGTCATTATATAGGGAACTTATAAAAATTCCAAGATGGAACCTGTACAATCTTCAAATATGCAAGTAAATGTAAATTCCAATATTTAACCAATGCAACGTCCGATATGGTTTTCATCCCTAAATCTAATATGCAACTAGTGTAACTTCCAAAATACAAATAACATAAATTTCAATACGAACTAATGCAACTTCCAAATTGAATATAATGCCACTTCTAATTTGTAAAAAAATTTCATTTACAAAATAAAAAAAATAACACCAAAGCCATGGGCAAAATGTAACTAATGTCACTTTGAATACGCAACTAATGTTATTTCCAACATGTCACTAAAAATTATCAATTTCCGCTTCCATTGTTATATAGCCGTTATGCATTTTCCATAAGTGACTTTGGTCTTTGCCGTTGATAGTCGCAATTGTTTTATTTATTTTTAAAAAAAATCAAACAGTGGCCTGATATATTAACAGGGTCTTCGTGTCAAGTTTTAGTGCATTATAAAGTTAGACATTTTCTGTACAAATTCTGTAGAATCCATTGTAATGCATATGCCCCATATACTTTTCAACCGCAATGAAGAGACTGGGGCAGTATTTTACAAGGCTTTTCAGGTTCTCTGCCCGATCTGAGCACCTAATAAGGCTTAATAATAATGATTATACGCACATTCCTCACTATGTGGAAGAATGGGGAAAAAACGGCAATGTCATAAAGACTGAATTTCAATTTCGTTGTCTGGTTCTTTTAGGCATTGGGAGTCAACACTCAAGGATAAAACTTACAGTAGTTTAATTTAAATATTATTTTAATTTAAGACTAAAAGATATATTTATATGAATAACTTAAGTGAAAATGTAGCCTTAATGTCTAACATTGCATTCCACCACATTACATCTGCTATCTCAGGGTAAATATTACTTAGACATTTAGAGTTTCTTTTTGTACTAAGTTAAAGTTAAATTTTTTAAAAATAACTTCAGTGAACCAATGCGTGAACCCAAATTGTCAACTCATTTATTATTTTTTACGTTTTCTCCAGAAAGTGACATGGAAGATTCACTTGCGGTAACGGTAAATTTTCAACAAGATTCTCTGATCGTGCAAGTATACGGAAGCCAGCCTATTCATCAGGTATGTTTTGATCCCAGCATAGGTTGGTGTCTATTTCCTGGCGTAGCCTCTCCATATTATATGGGGAGGGGGGGGGGGAATGGCCACATAGGAAGAATGCCAAATCAGATCCCCTCCCGCTTTTTACGCTACTGCTTAGCATTTCTAATGGATTTCATCTTTCTACTACACTACACACTTTTATTTTCTGTATCTTCTTTTCCGCTTTTTTAAATTTTTTTTAATTTTTTTGGTGTGATTTTTGTAATTCGTTAATTCAATGTGCGCCAAAACAAGTTATTTATATTGATTAAGTGCTTTTTCAATCATGATAAAGGTAAAAATATAAATAACTATATATTTTTTATATATAAGTATATTTTTTAAAATGTATGATTAAACTAATATTTTGCTTTATACAAGCCGTTTGATCAGGATGAGTCAGTGGGGCTCGCGATCTGAAGTCTAAAATCAGAAAATGTAACTAATTACAATGATGACCAGCTATCAACCAAAAACCAGCTTGCATCTTAATCCCCAGTATCTCTCCTCCTGTTTTGAGACGAACTAGAAGGTTCCACCATTTAATTCAAATGAAAACGTTAATTTCAGCCTACACCAATATGTTATGCGGAAGAAAAAATAATAGAATGAATGTTACACAATTTTTTTGTCCCAATGTGTTTAAATTCTGTACTGTTGATATTTCCTAAGCTTAACATTAGGTGACTTGAGCAGACCTTGCACTCGAGCAATGACAAACTTTGTCTTTCGGCCGCCCGGATAAAATAAAATATTGGCACCATCACTCCTTTTTTCTCATAATTTAGTAAGATTTTTTTTTTAATACTAATCTGTTCTTTAATTGTAACGTAAAATATCATGCAAACCGTGGCGTAGCTAGATATTTGGGGGCCCGGGGGGGGGGGCTTGGCCTCTTTGGGGCCCCTGCATTTTGATATTCAACATTATTTAATGTAAAAAAAAATGTCGGACACTCCTTTGGGGACCCCCCTCAAGTAGGGGCCCGGGGGGACTTTCGAATTTTTGAAACCCCTCTCCCCCTCCCCTAGCTACGCCATTGCATGCAACCCGTTTATTACTTTGTAAATAGGTTCAGCCGGAGCCAGTCATACGTAAACTTACGGACAGTTGGAAAGAAAAAAAAAGACAATAAATGACTTTCCATAAACCTCCTTAAAATTTTAGGATGTCTGTAAAAATGGGAAATCTTCCTGATGGCATTTGAAGAACAACAAAAAGGTTTTTTTTGTTTTTACTTTTTGCAAATTTAGCGTCTATGATCCTAAGCACTTGAACACTGATGCGTGAGACTATTAATAATATAGGACTTAGCGTCTCATGTCACTGATTTGTATACTTTAAAGATCTATAGTCGCACGACAAAATTTTTTTTTCATTGCTTTAACACCATAAATTTAATGAAGTTAGATTTAAACTTTGTTCCATAAAAGATGTGTGTGTCGTAAAGATTTCGTAGATTTAAAATGTTTGTCCTTAAATCTTGTTTTATTGCATTGGTCAGGCTAGCTCAATTCATCAAAACATTAAATGAAACAACCAACACATTAGAAAAGTCGATGATGGTGGAGATTGTAAAACTATATTTACAACAAAAAAAAACCAACAAATTAAATGGACTTAACTCTGAAACCAGTAGCGTCACTAGGTATGAGGTGGGGGTTGCTGGTCACATCGGACGACTTCCTAACCGGGGCGGGGGCGGGGGGCGGGGGGGGATGACAACAAAATGGAACATGGTTTGTTTGACATAGTTCACTAGGGTCGGTTTCACCAAGATATCTGCACGTGGTTATTAACTTTTATCGTCCCCGATCTCAAAGTTCGCAAAAAGTCATTTATAACGACATTAATTTAGAATAAAATAACTTAAGAATAGGCTATATTATTTCAATTTTTTTTTTAAAATCGTACTCTTATACTTTCAGGTGAAGGATGCTTGGTCTATAAAAAAACCAAATGTTAAATTTCAAAACTATGAAATCGCTCTTCACTTTAAAGATCAGACAATATTAATCGTAGCCGATGAGGAGGAAATTGGAAACGACCGTCTAAGAGAAGTGGACAGCATTTCTTTAACACCACGCGGGTAAAAAGGGGGGGGGGGGCAATAACCATTATTTTATTTTCTTTTTTTTTG
>CAXITT010000255.1:545592-588149 GCA_964033795.1 Lymnaea stagnalis | reverse complement strand
ATACGATCCAAAACTACCATCTGAACATCCATCGTGGTTACGTCTCCCAGCCGTAACCTAACAAGTGTAATTATGTCTATATACAATCTTTTAAACAGACAACGCAAGTTAATATAATATATATATATATATATATATATATATATATATATATATACATATATATATATACATATATATATATATATATATATATATAGGGAGTAGGGGTCTTAATGAATTGCTAGAAGCCAACTTCGATACTTCCTTTGTGAACTTTGTTCTATTTTTCAAGCTTTCCGTTACACTTTGAACATTTCCTTTCCAGCAGTTTGATATCATTCTATCAAATCAGTCTCTCTGAAATATTTCATGCTTTATGAGGCCCCGGCAAGTACTTTACTGGCATGCCTCGTCTTCCGGGCATCGCGTTAAATCAGGCTTTCGAAGTGGATTTCTGGTGTGTGGGGGGGGGGGGGGGGGGGGGGGGCACTCGGCTAGTAAGTGATGCACTGTCTCTGGCGCCTGTGTATCAAATAAGTCGATCAAAGAAGTCAACAAATAAGTATATTATCATTTACGTACACTATGTTAGTCGAATATGTTTTAAATCTATTGAGTTAAATTATAACTTGTCTGGTACATAATTTAAAAAATAATGTTTCAACATCTATTTTAATTAACACAAACAATCCTTTACATTCAACAGATTTCATTATAACACACCTGGCAATACCTCTGCATCAATGATTCAAGCTTTAAAAGTTCATCTGAGGAAATAACTGGCTGCATGTGACAAGGCTTTCAATTTCAAGAATCATAAAATAGGATTTTAAATTTTTTTTTAAAATATATATTTCGCATTTTGTAAAATCCTCATTAAATGTATACATATTTTGTTTAATTTACACATATTTTTGTGCCTAATGTATCTATATTATGTCACCCAGGTTCCCTTTTCTTAATCTGCTTATGTGTTCAACATAAATTACTACTTCCTGACAAGCAATTCCACTCCTTAGCTTATGTGGCCTCCGCTTTTCCATGTTACAACTTCTCCTGTGCTCTCACGTTTTTTCCCAACAAAACCGGATCAATGAATGTGGTTTGAACATATTTCCATCCTAAAATGTTTTATTTTTAAACACATCTGTTACAAATTTCTCCAGTGGTGGTGGGATATTTAGAATCCGCTCTTGGGCCGCGGGTTGGACAGCACTCTTCTAGAAGAAAGAGCATTTCACGATACAATTAGGTGTTATGCTTTACTTGAAACAAATACAGTTCTCGAACCCTCACTGGTTATTTGTAGTGCTGGAAAATACCTTTTTTTTTTTACATTCCTTGTGTGATATGATCATTTCCATGGTTGGGGTTGGGCCGTAGACAGCAGAGTCTATTGACGCAGATGCGCTCAGAGCACTGCCCCGTTGGCACATAACTTCTGGCGGCTAGATGACAACAGGGACCCTACCTGCCGACATTTCAGCCTGGGCTTGGAAACACTAGCGCACCTGTTGACCGAATGTCCCTCACTAGATGTCCAGGTGTAAGCCAGGATGGTAAGAGAGCAAATGTTGTATGGGTCATCTCAGCAGATGGAGTTTCTGCCCAATGTACTAGCCAGGGTCATAAGAAAGTAATATCAGACCTTCACAAGAATATGTGTGTTAGTTAGTACGTACGGTCATGTTGAATCAGGGGCCGTCCATAAAGCACGTCGTTCTCCGAAAGTGTGTGTCTGTGGTGGGGGGGGGTGTTTAAGAAAGTATGACAGTTGTGACGTGAGAGATGGAGTATAGATCACATGTAACGTCACATTAAAAAAAAATAAAAAATACGCACAAAACTTGAAATTGGTAGTGATGTTTAACTTGATCTTGCCATGGTTGTCTTCTGACAGAAGATGCCACTCACTAGTTTATGGTAATTATAATGCTACATGGAAATTTAAAAAGTTTTATTTGTTGTTTTTGTTTGAGTGTTGTTTTATTTGTTGCTGTTTTTCATCGTCATGATAATATTCAAAACTCAAGGGCCATACGTCACGGACAGTCTTTGGAAGTTGCTAGAGTGGATCTAAGGAATGAAGGAGACTCAGTATCATCTTTTGATAAACATCTTTAAAAATTGCGGCATGATCACAATCCATGTAGTAAATATTTTAAAACAGAAGCGGAGAACGTTCAGGAAGGCTAAAATTAAATGTTGTGACTGATGCGAACAGATAACCTGCAGTAAGGCCCCGATGGCTTTGGTAAATCTGGGGCAGGGGGGTTTGAAAATGCGAATCATAATTTTTCACAACAGAGCACAACAGAGACTCTAATTTGATGCGGCTCAGCGAAACTTATCTTGCTTACTGCGCTCTCCAGTACCTCTTATGTCCTGCAGTGGCTCAACTTTGTTAAGGACACCCTAAAATTACACAAGATTGCGGCTGATCTCCTCCCCAGTAGAAACGGACGAAAGAAGGAGTAAACAGCGTCTTACTATTCTAATTTTCAGTGGTGAACCAGGTTGTCCAAGCGGCCAGTGGGCGTAACCGACTTTTTTTTTTCTTTGACGAACTTGTTTTCAGTCAAGGCCATAGTTTAATTTCCAATGAGACTGACTCCGACAGTCATAGCATGAATGTCAAAACTAAAATCTAATTGTTAGTGAAACAAAATATTAAGAAAACATTTAGAGTTATAAATGTATTTTTATCACAGGAGCCTACCCATAATGATTGTAATTATTTTATAAGCACATTTTTAATTTAGTGTTGTAGCTAGGATTAGTGTCACCCCCCCCCCCACTCCCCAATTCCCATCCCTTGACTTCCACTATGGATTTCTTCTTTTAAAAATAAGTCCACAGTATAACAATGATAAGAATGAAAACAAAGTAATTGAAGGTCAGGAGGTAAATGTATTTAAGAACTGTTAACAACGTGTAAAATTATAGTTATTTTTACATTAAATTTAATTTAATAAAAATGTACTTTGCTGGTCTTCAAAGCTGTAAACCTGCATTATTTATAAAAAAATAAAACATGATGTGACAACTTACCCAACACCATGTGACAACCTACCCAACACTATGCGACAACCTACTCAACAATATGTGACAACCTACTCAATAATATGTGACAACCTACCCAACACTATGCGACAACCTACGCAACAATATGTGACAACCTACCCAACATCTTGTGACAACAAACACCGTTGGTGAGGTTGGATGTAACACGCTGACAACCTTTGAGAAACGGTTGTATCTCACACCTGGCCTCCTATAGCTCATTTCAACTCAAACCATATAAATCACTAAAGAATTAACAACCACTGGGTACACTTTTACTTCGTTTAAATCAACATTCTTTTAATTGAAGGCCAAAATGTAAAAAGTGTGACAAGCCACGCCCCTTGCTCCTTCCTACCCAGACGTGCAACCCTAGGAGTAAACGAACAACAGGTTGGAAGCCGCTTATATAAGAGAATACCGCATATTAATGTAAGCAGTTGAAATAGGCTAACGAAGCAGTCTGAATTTGAGTGATACCGGGGTACCCCTAAACATGATTCAATACATGTGCGGATTGGTGCGTAGCCTCATTGCATGAATTTGATGAGGTGAGTACGTCACTCAATCAGTTAATTATTAATTTAATCTAGGCCTACAATTGTTAGTCTCCTTGCATACTAGTAGCCCTATTATTAGTGAATCAGTCTAGCGTCAACGAGAAAATATTCAGTAGAAATTGTGAGGTTAATTTTTTTGTTACATTCACAGATTTTTCTCTTGAAATAATACATAATTCAAACAAACATTTTAATTTTACAGTAGAAGTAAAATATGCATTTATCGCTCATGGGCGTTAATAATAATAATAATAATAAGTGGTCTTATATAGCGCGGTACCCCGGCCTAGGGCTGGGCTCACCGCGCTGTACATATATAGCAAAGAGGCATAATCATAATATTAAAATAAAATACATAAATGAAATAAAAACGACATATAAGCAAAACAACACCATAGGTAAATTCATCCACCCACACCAGACATTTTTACAAGGAAACCCATGTACGTTTATCGGTTTATAGGAGGAGAATCAGTCAGGGTAGTATAGTTTAAATAGATGTGTTAACTCTTAAGTGAAAGTGGAGATTAAATTATATTAAATTTTTAAATAGGAAAGTTTTGGGAAAGCAGCCCAAATAACTACGCAAACAATAGTTTTAGGAACGCGGCCCAAATTCTTTATAAATACCATCACATAAAGAAGAGGTCCGGGCGACAATTTGGATCAATAATTAAAGAATCTTATCTTAAAACGCGACACAAATATCATTGGCCCACCTAACTTTTTTTTAAACCTAATATGCCAGTTATAGCAGTGGTCCCAAAATGTTATAACGCCGCGGACCGGTCAAGGTTTGATAATTTTACCGCGGCCCGCTGGGGGGTTGGGGGGGGGTGTTGATCGTTTATATTTTGGATTGTTTTGATTTATAATTTGGTTCCCGCTGTGACTGCCCTCGTTGCCCCATTCCCATGGCTCTGCCTGAGGGCAACATGGCATCCAGAGCAACGCATAATATGGGGACTGGGGACCACTGAGTTAGATTACCAAATTAAAAATAAATTTAAAATATGAACGGGAAATTCCGCGGTTAAAGTGCAGTTCAGGTGCGTATATTATTTCTGGTTGAATCTCTTATTTTCCCGTGTAAACTTATGTTAATTCTTTATAAAAAGTTTTTTTAAAAGTTATATAACCATCTTTTTATTGGAATACAACAATAATTTAACAAATTTTACGAGATTAAAAAAAGTACATTTTTATGAATCGTTCGTGTTTTACGGAGCCATTGTGGTAAATCAAGGATAACTCTTCTGTCTTTAAAGATACTTTATAAAAGTTGCCCAATTGGATGAATCTTGTTAAAATAAATGATGTATTTATTTTATAACCTTACTATCAACTATAACCGGAGTTGCCCGGGGCTGCATTCAGACAAAAACATCTGTTACGTCCTTTTAGTTCACATTGCTACTAAAGGAAATGTCAACAACAAAACAACAACCCTAAATTAAAAATAATAATAATTAATTTGTCTCCTATTAAAAACAATTAAAATAACTTATGTAAACCTTTCGTTTTTCCCGTTTTCCGATGGCACCCAGAAGGATCATGATGGGATCCCGAACCCGATGTGATTCCGATTGAATCCTGGTCATGGTGGGATTCCGATCCCGGTAAGATACCTATCCCGGTGAGATCCATTTCCGGTGGTATCCCAAACTAAACGAGATCTCTATCCGGCGGGATCCCGTTTCGGTGAGATGCCGATCCCGATAGGATTTTGATCCTAGTGAGATCCTGATCCCAGTGGGATCCCGATCCAGTGGGTTACCGATCCTGGTGGGATACCGGTTACGGTGAGATCCCGTTTCGGGTGAGATTCCGTTTCGGGTGAGATCCCGTTTTGGGTGATATGCAGATCCCGGTAATTATGGGGAGCTCACATACTTGACATACGAACCCAGCTTACAAGCCACATTTCAATTGTTACGAGCGCCTTAGGAGAAATTCAAGTTGTATTAACGTTATTTATTGCCCCACAAGCTGCGCGTATAAACCAAATGCTGCACCATTAAAAATGCCCGTTGCATCAACAATTTTAGTTATTGTTTCTTGGTCGTCCTGCAATTTTAAACAAAATGATCCTACAACCAGCAATACCGCAAAGCCAAAACGAGTCCGTCTTATAATATAAAAAAAAAAAAATCACTAGCCCTCACTTTACTCAGCGCAAATCAGTCACCAGTAATAAGCGCATTTGCATACGAAAAAAGAGGAGGGGGGCTCAAATTAGAGCTGACCAATCACGGACAGCGTATTAGCAGCCTTCAGGGTGATCAGCTTCACACCAGGTCCAGGACAATGATGACGTGTGTGTCCACTGCTTAGTCAGTGATCCACTTCTAATCTCCCCCCCCCCCTCCCCGACTCGACTTCAAAGGACAACCCCTATATTCCGAGCTCTCTGAGAGGGGAAAAAAAGAAAGGGGGGGGGGGCGCTTGTGCGTAATGAAGAATCTAGTATTTCATTCTTTTTTGTGAACATGCTTAGTTTGAAAATTTCGTTTAGCATACTAACTTATAGGTGGCTAAAAATCTGGCATAGCGTAAAAAGAAAAATACAAACAAATGGGGGCTGTGTCACTTTGGTTGGGGGATGTTTAAAGACTCTTTAGAAGCAAAATGAAAAGAAAAGATGCGATTTATAATCCAGAATTAGTTAACTATAACTGCCTGTATTAAATTATTAAAGAATACACGTAAGTTTACATGATAAAAAATGTTAAAATACGAAATGCGCTAAGAAATAATATATGCACCTGAACTGCACTTGTACCCATCGTCTTTGTCATTGTTGTCAAGTCGAGAACATGCGAAATTATTGTCTTATCTTCCCAGAACTTCTTGTTGCATACTTTTGAGAGTTGCAATGGTGTAAGCCATTATTTTTTTATCGGACCATCTAAGACAAAAGTAGTATGGCACGGCTTATTAAAATTTACAACACATTGATCAATTTTCTGCATTGTTGTTTAGTGGTATTAATTTATTAATTGTATAGTATTATCTAATTACTGATACTCTGATACTCAGAACTGGTATAAAATACTACTAATATAGGCAATATAGGGCATGATTAATTTTTATTAAACTATTACTATTATACACTACTTATACTACACTATTTAATTTACCGCTTTATGACTTTATGTTTACTAATTACATGATTCATACATTCATAGATTCAATTATCAATCATGTCAGATCAGTAATTGACTTAAATTAATCCAGTAAAATGACCCCTCCCCCCTCTATTCCCCATCAAAAAGGGAAATAGAGGTCGGGGGGGGGGAGGGGGGTTATGATGTAGGGTAAGCTAAGGCAGTGACTTATAAATTATAGTTAAATTGTAGTTGTAGGTATAGAAATAGTAGGTGGAAGCAAACTTGTATTAGATTTTATTAGTAAGGATCACATAATCATATTTTAAACTTTTTTTTTGGTTTTGTAGTGAAAATAACCCATTCTCATAATAATTTTCCTTATTTTTTTTAACTGCAAGCAAAAAACACCACTGCCATTTTGTATTTGCATGGACATGGTTTTACTGAACTTTCTACACCACTATAACTATAATAGACTATACTATAGCCTATAATCGGCTTAGCCTAAAATAATATAATATTTAGTCTTAATTTTAGGTAATTTACTTTTGGAATTTACTTTTCGGGGTGTATGTGCCAAAACGACGGAGCTCTTTTTACGAGCTTGGCACTCACATTGCAAAAATTTTTTATAAAAAGTAAACTATTTCCTTAATATATGTAAAACTGTATATATTCTTGTAGGAAATTGAATGAACTAATGCAATCTTTATGAATCAAACTGAAATATAAAAATTTATGCAAATGAGTTACCCTGATTTGCATAATTTATGCGTGTAATTTTTTGTTTCACCTAGAATAAACATGACTTACTTGTATCAATTGTGTGAATTTTTTGATGGAGAAGCCTGAATAAAACCTAACACTTATTTTTGTGTGAAAAAAGGCCCATGGAGACCCTTCAGACACCTCTGGCATATGGTTCTACTCCTTTTCCACCCCCACCCCCTATTTTTCAGTTGTTACAGACACACTGTAACAGGCCCCCATTTATGACCTAGGGACCTTCTCTTAAGCTGAATGTTACTGAGAAAGTTGTCTGCATATCTATTGGTCTATCTCATAAACATTTGAGTGATATTTAGTGTAAAAAATAGCATAAAGTACTCGAATGGGGTGCTTATGCCTTATTTATAGGACTTACGTTGTCTAAAAATTCAGAGGGGTCATCTCTGTCCATTTGATGACCCCTATTACTAGTAAAGCTAAACCAAAAGTTCACAACATTAGCATTACCCTCAATTTGAAAGTCTTTATTTGGTTGTTCTCATCATTTTCAGTGTCAGATTCACTGCAAGAATATAAAATTCACTAAGCACAGTTTGATCAGAGTCACTGTCAGACATGTTCGACTTTCACGATGTCACTACACACACACACAAAATTCCTCCACACTAATATATTGAGTTCACCTTCAACGAATGCTGCCATTACAATGTTGGGATGTGCAGGGATACTTCAGAATAATTTTCATTCGCTGGTACAATACCATACCAGCCAATTGTGAGGCTCGATTTATCGGGCCGATAGTTCGGCCTTAGGCCTGTCTCGCTAGTCAAACTTGGGCGGATAGGTCGGCCCTTATGTCTCAAGAGGGTTAGTCTCAAAAGTTATTAGGAAGTCCAGAGTAGCCTTTTCTTCTGTCTTCTTTAACCAAATTTACTATAGTTATTGGTTAAGTCATCATAACCCACCATTACTATTCTAGACCAGCGCTACCAGCCTTGGGGCACTTGTGGAATTTCAAGTCTGGAGGCAAACTGTTGTGAAAAATAAGAGGGGAAAAAAGGAAAAAAACTAGGACCAAAAAAAAATGAAAAAGGGGGTGGGGGGGGGGTGCGGATGAGAATAGATTTGTTTCGTTAGATATTTTGGAAAAGATTATATTAATGATGAGGCTTTGTTTACCTCTGGTGTTAAAGTAGCAAAGCCATGGGGAAAAAAATGTGTCTAGCCCTGTGGTTTCCAAATGATAGTCCAAGGACAACTGTTGATCTCTTAAAAATTCATGATGTTTCATAACATATGTTACATGTTGGTTAGCATTGGCTTTGTTAATTTTGATTTTACTGCAGGTACTCATTTGTAGAAGAAAAAATGGAGTTTGCCTTTTTACTTTTACTGCTTTCACTGGTCCATAGTTGCTAAAGTAAAATTTAAGTTTGATGCAAACCCCTAAATAGTCTTACTGAGTCGAGAAGTATGCATTTGTGAGGAAGGCCTACACCTACATGTAATATAGTCCATACTATAGACCAGGGATCGGCAACCTACAGCATGCATGCCAGACTTGGCACTCTGAGTGATTTTCAATGTAACTTGGAAGAACAAAATAATTTGCATCTTTTATAAGCTAGACATATAGGTTTGTTTGTTAGACTTTTAATTAGGCTTGTTAGTTAGACTTATATCTTATAGCTTTGTTAGGACTTAAAGGATATGTAGGTTTTTGGCAGGCTGAGTAAATCAGAAATCATACTGTGGCGACCGACCCTGCTATGTACTATAATCAACAGTTACAGTATATAGTATATGGAAATTTGTATAATAGAAATTTGTTCAATGGAAGTTAGTTCGAATGAAATTTAAAGAAGTGAAATTTGTCTGAACTTTGAACATAAGATGAAGTCCCTTCTCCAGGTGATTATTAAAATATAACTTACCTTTAGTTAATACTCAAGATAGCCTGCTAAACAATAGCAGAGCAATTTGTGAACTTCCCAGCTACTAAAGATAATTGAAAAAAACATGCATTCACGTAACACACTTTATAGGAATCCCAAGTATCATTAACTTCTGGAAATTTCATTAAATTACATTTATTTCTAATTTATAAAATAATACTTAATATCAAAGAATTAATATATTTACATACAGGCCTTGGGCCTCACCATATTTATCTTGCCAGATTAAAATTGATTGGAGTGTCATAATTAAACATCAATGTTTTTAAGAATCCTATTTATTGGATGTTCATAATAAAAAAAATCCCATTTTTAATGTTTTTAAGAATCCTATTTAGAAATAGTAATTTTATATTGACAGGCTATTGAACGCAATGTTACAGTTGTGTTATGAAATTGTATTTTTTCGCTATTGAACAGAGCATTACAGTTATACATATATTCATACATACCTAGAGAATTATATTTCTGGTTAGGCCATTACTTTGCAATTTTATCACTCAGTAACTTCTCTCCTCTACCTTATTCAAGTACTAGAAAGTAGTCCTTTATCTTTGACAGAGAAAACTACCATAAGGATCTTGATTATGAGGTAGGGAAGAGATAGGTTAGAACTTTACAGAAAAATTAAGATTACTAGGGCTTAACCTGGTGCAGTTTTTTTACACCGGACCCGGGTATTTTGGGAAAATACCCAGTAGGTCCAAGTGTTACAAAACAAAGTGTACTTTTCATTTTCTATTACATATGCTTGCTTTTAAACATTAGTTCTACACCATACCAGTGTCTCTTTATTGATTAATATAATAGTCACCTCCAAAAAAAATCAACCTTTTTACCTGAGTTCAACCATCATGCTTGACACTTGCTTCTTGATAGCTATTTTATTTTCACTGACTACTGTTAATATAACATATGTTGAGTAAGTGAGGGCTGTTTGGGAAATGGAAGTGGCCACACCAGAAGCAAAATAAATATACATTAAGATTTTTCAGCTAATCATGTTTAGATATTGTTTTGTTTTTATTAGACTTTTTACTACTATAAATAAGACTTATAATATAGACTAACCTTTGATTTTAATTCCTTAAGTTCAGATCGTTTTTTAATTAGTACATAAGTTCAGTTTTCTATTACAAAAATTAAAATAAGGAAAGTAAATGAAGTATTTGTTTTATTTACCAATATTCATTTTCTGTGTCAAATAAGGAAGCTATTCTCTGAAGTAGGTGAACCTTGAATAAAATAATCAGAATACATCTGACGTTGGGAAAGAGCATTTGACCTGGTAAAGAATTTTTTAAAATATATGTTTATGCTAAATAAATGTCTTACAATTTAAGCTATTGATTCTGGAATAAACATCTTTAGCGTTAAAAAACTATGTCACACGTTGATTTGTAATAAGTAGTATTCAGAATGAATTGTAAGTGCCATCTTGATTGGGATATCACTAAATGCAAATTTTTTTACTGAGAAATCACTATAAGCAAAAACTTTTATTGAGAAATCACTAAAGTCAAAAAGTGTTACTGATAAACCACAAAATGCAGAAAGTTTTACTAAGAAATTAATAAAGGCAGAAAGATTTACTGATAAATCTGATCAATGATCCAAAGCTATTTTACTACTTTATTAGTTTTCTAATGGTTTGTTATTTAGATTGAAAATAAAATACTAATGGTAGAACAAAGCTATCATTATTTTATTTTTATTTAAAAAAAAAATAAAATATATATGTTTATTCCTACAGACACTGCAAATGAGTGAGATATCTATTCCTTTAAAGGCTTTGGAGACAAATATGGCCTGTAGTGATTTCCTAAAGAAATTCACTGTTCAGGAGACAGATGGTGCAGGTGAGCATTTATAAAAGTAAAAAGAATATGAAATAAATAAGTAGCTCACATTAGCAAAACAAATGTTTGGGTTTATTTATGAAAATTTGTGGTTTAGACTTTTATTATTTTTATAACTTATTCTCACATATTGTTTGAAGAAAAAAAAAGTTTTTTCCAACATGCCTATCATTAATGATTGCCTTTAGTTTAGCAAATAAAGCACAGAAGAGAACCATGCTATTAGAAATTTCAAATAAGGCATAAAACATGTTTTTCTTCCTACGCTTAAAGATTTTTTACAGATTTCTTAGTGCTGTTGAACCAATCAAAAGTTACCGCAACTTAAAAAACTGTTTGTTTTTTTAAAATTACTTTATTAGTACGTTCTTTCGCTGTTTAAAACAACAGATTTGAATTTTAAACAATAAGTGATAAAGCATAACAAATATTTGAATGGGGTTTGAAAGCAAAGGATGTGAAGAAATATACTGTAAACCGTAAATGTCTTATGCTGTGAGGGAAGAAAAAATATTATTCCTAAAATTAATATGGGATATAATTATGAATGATTTTTAACGCATATTACTTTTACTTGTAAATGTACTGTATTGGATTAAAATAATTAAATAAGGTGATTCTTTATAATAATTTAAAATTAAACAACATTGCTAATTATAATTAGGCCTAGCCTAATCAAAGTTTTGTTATATTTGGCTTATACGTTTGCAACTTTTTAATGAAAATATCGCAATGAAATCATTATGTGTGTGTTACTAGTTCCTGTTGTTTTGAATTGTGTACTTTATCTTTAATTCTGCATGATGTTTTTGTATTTTTCTAGGCAAAAATTATGGCAATCACATTTACCATACATTTTTGCATCATATTAATTGTTAATGCTTAATTTAAATTGTGACATAAAAAGGCCCTGCATGAATTAAAAACCAAAAAGACAACATTTTAATCATTCATTGACTTTTGTGACCTGCTAAAATAAAATTGTTTTCAGAAAGTTTTATGGAACGAGGCATAACTCTTCCTGTATGTTTTAAAGAAGAAAGTTTAACCATAACTGTATATGGTAAAGAACCTATCCATCAGGTAACTATCAGTTAGTTTATTTTTTAATATTTTTTTACTGAAATAGATCAGAAACACCGAAGAAAATCTTAATAATTATCTCCAAGAAGTAATCAAAATAAAGATAATTGTTTTTACTATTTCCTTCCAGTGTCTGAAATATAATTTTGAAAAAAACAATTCAAAGGTTGCAGGGATATTATGGGGGGTGGGTTGGCAGGGAATTACTCACTTGTCATGTAGGCTCAGGTTATTGGAGTTCTTCATTATCAAACTTATGTGACTGTCTTGTTATCTTTTCTTTTTTTTCAAAATAAACTAGTTTAACTTAAAGATAAGATCTTAAAACGAGTAGTGGTGTTTTAAAAATTAATATACAACAAAAAAATATTCAACTGTATTTTGTATTTAAGATTTAAAAAAAAAAAAAAAAAAAAAAAAAAAAAAAAAAAAAAAAATTTAAAAAAAAAAAAAAAAAAAAAAAAAAAAAAAAAATTAAAAAAAAAAGTGGTTTTTTAAAAAATAAAAAAAAAAAAAAAAAAAATTAAATTTTTTTTTTATTTAAAAATTAAAAAAAAAAAAAAAAAAAAAAAAAAAAAAAAGAAAAACACTTTTTGAGAGCAAGATTGTCTTGAACAGACAAATAAATTATTTTAAGAATGTCCTGATCATGATAAAAAAAAAAAAAAAAAAAAAAAAAAAAAAAATAATTTTTATTAAAAAAAAAAAAAAAAAAAAAAAAAAAAAAAAAAAAAAAAAGGAAAACACTTTTTGAGAGCAAGATTGTCTTGAACAGACAAATAAATTATTTTAAGAATGTCCTGATCATGATTAATCAACTGATAAAAATATCTAAATTGATTTTCAGGTGAAAGACATTTGGCAAATTAAAAGGCCTGATGTTAACTTTCAAAATTATGAAATTGTCCTTCACTTCAAAGATCATAGGGTTGAGATTGTAGAAGACCATGAGGAAGTAGATGATGCTCGACTTTTAGAAGTTGAATTCATTCGAATAAGTCAAGCAGGGTAAGTCAAATTCATTTTTGTTACCGGTATATTTTTTCTGAACAGGACCACCGTGTACTTTGATCACAAATGTAAAACATTCAGTTTGTTTATAACCACATTTTTTCATCTTTGGTTTACACTATGTCTATTCAGCATGAAAAGTTTACCTTCAGTTTATGTCCTAATTACATTCAATTATCTATAATATACTCTGCTATTTACAAATGAAATGTGTAAGTCTTTGCATAAATATAAATACCGGGTAAACAAGTGTATATTCTGGTTATTAAGAAAAAATGGTTTGATAATTTTGTAAGGCCCTCTCCCCTCTTTTATTTTATAAAATATGGTAAATGGCATCAGCCTTGATAAAAGTAGTAACTGAAAAACAAAGATAAAATCTTAAAATTAACCTTTATTTCTCATTCCTACTCCTTTCACAGCTTTCATCATAATGTACCTGTTAATCTGGACACCATGCTCGTTAAACAAATTGGAATGAAGTATTGAGCTTAAAACAGAATAAATGATGGCATCTCAACTCCAATACGGGCAGAGATTTTGCTTTCATACCCAATGCCTAATTGTCGGGATATACAAAGTGAAAAGAATAAATGATATTTCAGGATGAAACTGTCTTCGTTCCCTCAGGCATAACCTATCTACTATATATCAATGTTGACATGATTGCTAGTGAAATGCAGTCACTGTATAAAAAAGGTCATAGCTGCCTGTTTTCTTTAAATATTGCTTTTGTAATTTAAATTTGAGCCATTTTATGTTTTAAAAACCAAATGTTTACATTTTCTTTGGAAATAATTTTATAATGGTTTTAATTTAGCTTGTTGAGAATCTTATGCAGTTGTTGGTTTAAAAACAATAAACAGTGTATAGTGGGATAAGAGTTTTAGGTACCCTATGAAATCTTTTGTGGCAGGTCAGTTTCATACATAGCAATTCCTTCTGCACAAGCAATTTCCCGAGCATAATGTGAGATAGTAAAATGCAATTGTTCACGAAAATATCGTGCAGAAAGGTTTGGAATAAGGAACTCATTTTGTCTGACAATGGGAAATAAAGATTGCATTTAGTTTTCCTCAGTGATCTTGGCATTTTTAAAATAGACTTCCTAAAAAGAAATGTTTTGAATGGTTTAGGTTATGTCGCAGTTCTAAACAAGTTCACAAGTGAAGCATCCCATGTAATCAGAAATTACATTTTTTAATGGCTAAACAATAATAAACAATAATATATGACAGTGATGTTCTTTAAAGGTTAAGTTTTGGGTATGTCATAGCAGGATTTTGTATTTTTCAAGCAATTATTAATGTTAAAGTATTGCAAATATTTTTACTTTCTGTCAATGTCAATTCACTTTTCACCAGCCTAAAGAAAAATTATGCACTTCTATTTATCAAGACACCTTTCATTGTAACTTGTGCAAGAGTTTTTGTTCCTTTAATTTTATTAGGCTTATAATCTTTTAAAATACATTCAATAAGTGTATGATTAAATTTTACATATTCTATGGATTTGTTTTCTTTAAAGTTTGTTTGAATAAAAGAACAACTAAGAAGCTGTTGTTAACTTTATTTGAGTTAGAAATTCACCTCAGCTACCTTACTGAACTATAGAAGTGTATTGAACTTGTAACTGTAATGCAATAATTGGCTTAATGAATGATGCAACTTTGTGATGAAGTGCATCATTGTATTGGTAAATTTTAGCTCACATTTTTTTTCTTTCCGTTTATCTATAATGAACTTAGCATTTTAAAACATTAATAGTACAAAGATGGTGGCTTACTCCAAGAATTTGTTTCTTAATAATAAAAATTCAATAAGTAATAGGCATGATAATAACATCCGTTATTCAAAAGGTAATGTGTATTTTTTTTTATGTATTATAAAGCTTTTTCTGTTTGGGATCTCTTAAATATTGGACAGCGAGAGAGTGAAAACAATCCAAGGATTAAAATCGTCCTCATCACTTCAACGGACAAACTAACATTTTTTACACATTATTACTGTATGTGTTGCATGAATATTGGTGATCCATTGTGCCTGTTAATATACATCATGAATATTATCAGATGATTAAATTGGTCCTCATTAATTATACTGATGACCTAACATTTCTACACACCATGTAATTAATATACATCATCCTAACTTAACTACTAAACTAAAATGTTGCATGTATAGTGGTGATCCAATGTGACGCATTGTGGTGATCCAATGTGTTACACAGTGATGATCCAATGTGACGCACATAATTAACTTTTATTAAAACTCTTCCCACTACTTTTTTTTTAATGGTTAACACAATTGGTTAAGTAATACTAGTGGTTAACACCATTGGTTAAGTAACACTAGTGGTTAACACCATTGGTTAAGTAATACTAATGGTTAACACCATTGGTTAAGTAATACTAGTGGTTAACACCATTGGTTAAGTAATACTGCCAAAGTGGTTAACACCATTGGTTAAGTAATACCAGCGGTAATTGGTAGTAATAATAGAAATAACAAAAATCATTTAGAGTTACTAAAGTTTTATTAATCAATAACAATGAACATCATTTTTATATTAAGTCATGCATCGCATCTTTAAGTTAACAGAAATATAAAGTTTTGAAAAAGAATAAAACCAGGTACAATATATATATGTTATGTTATCACTTCTTTATGTGGTATCCCTGGGAGTATCTTAAAAAACGTCACATAGAAGATGAATCGAAAATTAAAAAGAAACAATGATATCTTTATAACTTTTGTTAATTTAAATGCAAAAGTTTAAATGTATTATCCATAAACATTTATATTATTTTATGGAATTATTCTCCACAAACTTGACATCATTACATTGTTAATTTTGCTGCAATTGCAATATTTACTTCCTCCATTATCCACAATGAATATAGTTGATAAGCCTCAAGCTCAAGAAGCATATCAATATCAACATTATTATATGGAGGCCCAAAGAGTAAAGGAATCATATGCAGGCCCTAACCAAAATGGAAAAAATTTGGTATTTCAAAATTAAAGTTACACCGTTCTGTAGGAATAAATATCACAAAAAGAAGTTATTTAATTTGATCTCTTGCAGGGACATCTAAGAAAGTATATCTCAGAGCAAATCAATCCATTGAATACAATTCAGAAAATTTATCTGATAATCAAATGAATGCATTCACATTACTGGTTGCATTTTGTCTGAAATCTGATCCCTGGCAGTTGAAAGCTCAAATTAGTTAGAACTTAGAATATCGGTCGACTCAAGTTAGTTTGATATGCGTAAGGTAGTTATGAAAGATTCAGAGGAATGTCTTGTAGCAAAACACATTAAACTTTGATTACCATGCTGAATACCTTCAATGTGTAGTTAAAAGTACATTTTCAAAAAACAATGCTGCCCATCTATACTGTTTATAAGTGTGTAAAAAAAAAAATACATCAGAGCAACGAGTCTATAACATAACCACTCTTGTTATAGTCTTCCAACGCATCACTGTGAATATGACAGGTGATGTAATGCTCATTTATCCGAGGAACGCCCTCACCTAACATGACCACAGGTGCTCCGCTGGACCCTGAACAGGTGGGGGTGCTGTAGGTATAGTTCTCCAAATAGATGTCTTCATTGCATTCACCCCATTGCTTACCAGTAAACTCACCAAAAGTCACTTGTTTGTCTTTACACCCGTGGGGATGGGAGACGACGATGCTGAGTTTATGCTCTTCGTTGTTGTATTTCAAGCGGATGATTTTATCAAGTTTATGCAGGCTTTCGCGTAAGGAATTAAACTTCTGGCAAAGTTCCACTTTGTGAGTCACGCACTGAATTATGCTCCAGTCCTGATCAATGTTGTTTGAGATGACTCGAACGCCGTTCATATTGTGCCCACCGAAGCTCCCAGTTTCGAAGGTCATCACCGACCGCTGGGCCTCAACATTATCAAATACAACTGTGTTAGCCGTACGTATGTAAACAATACAAAATTCTTTGTTTGGGGTTTTCAACTGCTCACACAAGTGACAAGGACAGTATTTCATGTCACTTATGTTCTGTCCACAATTAAATAGAAGATACCCAGTGCCAAAGTGGTGCCCGGCAGTATTGTCTCCAGACAATGGGTAAGGTTTGTTTGAACCAGGATAAACCGCAGGTCGGTTTACGCTACGGCACTTGACACGTATCAAACATGTAAGGTCAGACACGGTTTTGATGAAATTGAGCACATCATCATTTCTGTACTTCTCTGGCAGATCACCTACCACAAGAGTGCGGACAGGAATAAACTTTTCATGCCTGGGATGCTTTTCACATTTGGGGAAATATCCTTTGGGGTGAATTCTTCTTCCAGCAAGTGCTGTGACACACAATAAAAAAATATGTATTCATATTTTTTATTTTAAAAAAGGATTAAACAAATAATCACTGCCAAATGATAAAACTAAAACTAATTTGTGACTTGATCCTACTGATACATTATTCAGAAATCAACAGTGAAAAGTTTCATTGTTTTACTTCTCTAAGATTAATTGATAAGGATGTAGTTAGCCAAAATGCCTGGACAGAGAATGTAGCTAGCCAAATTGCTTAGATAGATGATTTAACTAGCCAAATTGCTTAGATAGAGCTTGTAGTTTGCTAAATTGCATTGATTTGTGTTATTTTATTTGACATATGGTGAAGTGACACATCTTACCACACAGTTGACACAAGACACCTTTTTTGCTTAACACTATAGTCCACTGCCATTTTGTCTGTTCTGCTCTTAATTTCCTATTGGAATTCCTGCAGCTTTTTACTTCAGCCTCTGTTATGTTCACTGCTGTACAACTGATCTGATCTAGCATGTTATTTACCTGTTACTTTGGTACTGTCCATTAGGGGCATTGTCGGTGTCATTCGAAGTTCACTCAAGTTGTCAGTACACATGTTTGAAAACTAAGTTAAATATTCGAAAAAAAAAATATTCACCTGATTGAGGAAAAAGGTTCTTCTTTGTCTTTAAATCTGTGGAAGGTAGAGATGCTTGAGTTTCCTACAGGAATGTAAAAATTCAAACACAAATTTAGTTCTTTATAAAGAAGGTGAAAAAGTATGCTTGAAAATTATGGTGAAAGAAGAAAAATCTGTGATTAGCATAATCTCATTGATTCTAAAAGTTTTATGTATTGTGCTTAAAAAATATGTATTGTAATTTATTTTGGATAACTGGGTGAATTTAATCATTGAAATCACAATAAAGAACTCTAATAAATTGGGCTAAAAGGAGTAGGAATAAGTATTAAAACTTATAAGAGGTTTAAGAATAAGTACTGGCAATTAACATTACAATCATAAGCATTTAAACATTGCATCTCAAATGGGACAATTGCTCCAAAAGCTTAACCATGAAAAGCTTAACCTGAACAGTAAACAAAAAATTTCTGAATAGACATGTTGACACATGCAATTATAGCGATTGACCAGCTAATCACTAACAACAAAGGCTTCATCTTAGTTTATAGGAGGAGGAGAAGCATCTAGCACATGTTAAAGTTCATGTATTTTTTTTAAAATTAATGATTACCTGCTATTTACTTAGAGCAACCCTATTTTCAATTTAATTACCGGTACAGATGCAGAAGTGAAAACGCTTAATATCTTAAAGTAATAAGTCTCCAATTTATTTTTTGTCAGAATGGATCCAGTACTTTTGTTTAAGGTACCGAGTTAATTTTTCAATTGGTGATTTAAAAAAAAAAAAACTTTGTAAAGATAGAAAAAAAAAAACTCATTGCATGCAGCTAAGATTTTAAGGCAAGTCTTAACCATGTTGTAAAAATTAATGAAATAACAGACCTTTATTGAGCCAGAACTAGATTTCCTATGCAATGAAGGCTGACAGGAAATACTACTAAAGTTTCCAGAGTGACCTGCTCCGCTATGTAAATGTAAGTTCGTCACCAGGAACCTTAACCCCCTAGCCATAAACTGGTCACTCATGCACAAAGCCGGTGCGCCGCTGCTCCCTGGACAAGTAGCTGTTTTGTATTTCCAAGCACTTAAATGGAAAAGTTGACTATTTTTAAAATCCTTGCCAACACATTCCCCGAAGCTTATGTACTTGGGCATCCCATGTGGGTGAGATATTATAACAGTAGATGATTTACTGATTTTGGGTAATTTGGGGAATAGTTCATTTTGAATCTTCAGAAATTTCCTAATCTCCTCAGCAATCAATCTGTCACATGTGCAGCATTCGACCACGCAGCAGTCTCCAAGAATGCTACGCTCACTAATGCCAATGCCATATAGTTTCTTTACGGATCTCCTGTCATTGAAATCATGATAATATAACTCAGCAATTAACTTCTCAGCTTCTCGGCCATCAAGCACCACATGGGTTGCGGTGGCTACAAAAACCTTCCATGCCGAGGGTTTCACTATGGATGTATAGCATTTTGAGCACCGGCATTTATTTTCAGTTTCCTCTACATCATAAACCACCAAACCACTTCCAAAGAAATTGTGAGCATGTCCCCTGAATTCATACAAGGATGAGTAGATCTTAGTCCTGTCCGGGCTTGCGTAACTCATCCTGAGCATGACAGTTAGTTCACCGGCGGCTTTTATGTAGCCTGTGGTAACCTCATCATCTGATAGGTGGGCATCCAGTAGATACTTTCTAGGATCTGATTGGAACATTAACCAAGAAACAAGATTACGATGCCCTGGATTTTTCTGACATCCTTCCCATTGGGCACCTATGCTTCCATCATTTTTTGTGGTTAACAGCTCTTTAACAGCTGACAATGAAAAAACAAAAAAAAAACAATTACAATATGAATGGATAATTAACAAGACATTTGAAATAAGGCATATAAAATTGAAAGAACTATTGAACTGGTCCTTAAAGAATAAAAGGCTTAAATTTCTAAAAATTTCTCTTACTTCATATGCCCAATTTATAAAGAATTGTAATTGTTAGGTTGTCAACTGAAATTATTGCTAATAAATATTTTTAAATCAACAAAAAAATAGTAATTTTTGTATAATGTCAGTTTAAAATATTACTTATAACTAAATTTTTCCATCAATAACAGTATTAAATTGTGGGTAATTTTTTAATTTAAAAAGAAAATAATAATAATTTGAACCACATTTTAATAAAATATTAAGTTCAGGATAAAACTTTTTAAAAACTGGTATATTGATGTATTTTAGCTCAAAGACTGTAAAACATACCAATTATGGGACTTGTTTCTTCTTCTATTGTTGCTGTCATAATGGACTTAACCTATATGTGAAATAACATAAATTATGAGTTAATTCAATACAAAATATTAAGACATTAAATGTCCAAGTCTTAAACTTTAATAATAATGCTGGCTAATTCAGACCAATTTTTCTTTTTAATAATGTCTCAATTTGATCAAGAATGTTTTCAGGCAATAATTCAATAAATGAATCAAAATGAGAAACAGTAACAGTTGGGCGGATATGTAGAATGTTTTAATGCTCGAGAAGGCTGAATGTAGTTGCAAAAAAGACAAAAGGCTGATCCATCTACCCAAAAATAAAAGCCATGCGATCGGCTGGCTGGTCTTTGTACCAGCTAATCAAATTACTTCTTGCTCAACTCGCTATTTTAATGGCAGCTTCCATATCATTGGAAGTTTAAGGTGTTCTGTCATTTTATAGATTAATGATACACAAATAATTTGTGTCAATAAAAAAATAAAGGCTCAGCTTAATAATGATCACAGAATGTTCTATTAAAGCTGAAATTGTATTGTTTTATCGACACAAATTGTTTGTGTCTCATTTATCGTCTTGAAATTTTTATCACAGTCCAACACTCAAGTCATTTTATAGCAATTTATTTTTTACCATGTAACCCTTAGAAATGCTTTAAAAATATGTGACTTTGAAATATGCTAAATTTAGGTACTTGGTTAAATCATTTTACTGCTATTGCTAGTGACAAATCATGGAAGAATTATGTCCCTTTTTTAAAACCTTTTGTTCACTTTAAAATGTACATATTGCGTATGTGATGTGGGGGAAAAAAAAGCGATTAGCGGTCATTTCTTTGCTAAAGGCATTGTTTGATAGATCATTTTAAATAGAACTGGGTGCTGAACAGTACTGTGTTTCGCTATTTTTGAATCAAAAATTTTTTCTGAAAAATATATCAACTTCAATTAAGGTAAGTCTACTATTTAATTTCTAATACATTATCCACGAATTGTAATTGATATGATAATCCCTGTTTAAAGCATTCAATTGCCTACAAGAATGAGCAAATAAAAATTTCCGCAAAACTACTCAACCAATTTATTAAATTTTCACCACATGGGTGTTTTCTCCCTTGATACATTTTTTCAAGATAGCAGAAATGTTTATTACTAACTAAGATGTCATATAAATATGTATTCCATTGTATTTCTTTATTTATATAGTGGAAATTCCACGTCTATATAATAGTAATAGACTAATTTAAGAATTTGGTCTCAGCTACATGACACATGTGTAGTAAGGAAATATGAAGAAAGATGTTTTTCATCTTTATAATAGATTCAAAATTAAGGTATGTTTAGTCCTTAGATGAATAATTTTGAAAAAAATAATTGACTGAAAAACTAATACTTTATTTTATTATATTTAATGGCCTATCAAAAGACTTCTTAATATTATTTTAATCATACTTGTAATTTGGCTATAATAGTTGTTGAATCAGCACAAGTCTGTTTTTAATTTTAATTGCAGGGCTCATAATATTTTTATTTTGCTTGCTAAATGATAAGTACTTTTATGTATGTCCCGATGCTTGTTGCTTAATGCTTGAACAGGCAAAATATATTTTTTCATGTCACAGCAGTATGTTGTGGAAAAGTCTTTCCTTTGCAGGTTGTGATATGTGAAGGTCTAAAAAGAACATTTGTTAATTCTACAATGGTATATTATAGTATATATAGTTAAGGTAATATAATTAGTCATATGCTGATTTCATTCATGTGCTGATCAAGATGATGAAGGAAATCTTTAGAAGCATGATCAACATTCCATGAGCTAACTCACTCATGGCATAGGGGTGGTGGGTTTTTACTGCACAGTTCATGAAAGGTTTCAATGCTCTCAGTGAGTTGTTGATGATATTAAGAGGAATAACTCATTCTAATAATCACTCGGACAGAAATATTAAATATTGTTCTATTGCCATAAAAGATACATCATTTTAAAGGGCTAACCATAAGCTTTATAAAAATATAAATTTCATCTTCTATCTTTTATAGATTAGAAGTGAAGTTATGTTTATAAAAAAAAAAACTTATTGAAAACTGGTTGCAGGAAAATTTGGTCACATTATCTTTTAAAATAAAAAATTTGTGGGCAAATTAAGGCATATATTTGGAAAGTCGAATACAAGTTTTCAACATATCCAGAAATTTGTTTGAAAGAAATTTAGTTGACGGAACATTGATCAACGAAAGGTTGATAGAGTGGAAATTTAATCAAATTTTTTTTTTAGTTCACTCGTTCAAATTTTGATCAAATCTCTTTTTGAACAAACTATACTATATAGTAAGAAAAAAAAATGCATTAAAAAATAAATTTTACGCAAAATTTTGATAATTTATAATTAAATGACTTAAATTTTAAAAATAATAACTTAAAGAAGGCCTATAACTATAAGTGTAAATGCAGTAGCAGCAATAAAATAGTATTTCTATTATTTTATTAATATTTCTTTTAGGCTTAGACTTAGGTTTTATGTATTATTTTACTTCAAACATAATAAGCTAATATGTATCATTATACTTTTACTGATACATAAGAGTAAATTCGTTGCTAGTAACAAAAAAAAAACCACGCCCATGCTATTAAGTGATATCAGTGTTTGGAAAACGAAGTGTCTACACGTCCGGCACTCCGGACAAATAGTGCGCAAGATATACGACCGGCGCCATGTCACGCTAGTAGTTTTTATTATTCCGAACGAAGTGCAGTTTGGCAGATCTTGTGTGGTCTAGTGGTAGAGTTTTTGCTTAATGTTATTATGATTTGAGGATCAATTCCCGGGAAAGGATTGTTTTTTTTTCTTATATATTGAAAATATTTTATATTATATTTTTATTATCATGTTCATCAGCAACAGTACCCGGTAGTTTCATGAGAAGTTTTTAAATATTTTGTAGCAATTTAAACAATTTAAAATGAAATCTTTTACTTTTATTGGTTGTCTACTCCACACTGGCCCCTAATTTATTTTATGGATTACTGGTACACAAACTCAAATAGGAAACTAAACAAAAATGTTTACAAGCCACTTTCACATAAGTTTTTTTTTCCTATTATTTGCATTCAAGATACTAAGTACATTACTTGGTAGAGAAATAGATTTTAAAATTAACAATTTAATAACAATAGTTTTGAATCATTCGCAGTCACGTGACAAGGCTGACCAACAAGATATCTCTCGCCACTTTGTTATGGCAGTCATGTGACTTGGTTGCCGGACAAATAGTGCGGGAGATATACGTCCGGCGCGCCGGACGTGTAGACACTGCCTTTCGAAAAATATGCTTCCTATGTCACTGTTAACAAAATAATTTATTATTAGAAAATTGTGAAGTAAATTGCAAAAGAACGAGATAATCAAAGAGACAAAAGTAAAAAGTTTTTGCATAATTTTTCATTATATTATATTATATGCATTAGAAGAATAAGGTATGCGGATGCATCACACCCAATGCATGTTTGAGCATACTAGTAAGTAATAAGGAATAATGGGGGAGGGGGATTCTAGCAAGGTGTTCTGTTTCTAAATATATCACTGTATTTGGAATTTAAATGCTTACCTAGATTTCTACTACAGCACATAACTTGAGGCTGATGCTGATGCATTGACTAATGACTCAAGTATTGTCAATTATTCTCAATAGAATAGTTCAGAGTTTACGTGAAGTAGGAGGGATAAAGTAGGCCTACTTATTTAATTTAAGTAAATTGAGTGGTAAGTCTTACCTTAGATACTATTCACTAAGCCTAAGTATACTTTAGCTGAGTTTAAGATTTTGAGGCAAAGTCAAAGTTTAACTTTTACTTAATTTGATAGTAAATTAGTAGTAGTAGTAGCTTCAGCTTAGTTACAAACTTAGTAGTAGTAGTAGTACTTCATCATATTATTTTATGAGATAGACTTTTGTGGTAATCCCTCATTTATCTTTTATTAGGGCACATTTGATCAGCCGTGAATTCCATTGGATAGATAAGGGATGCAGTCTAAATCTAGGACTTAAAGCCTAGACTGGTAACCCTGCCAAAAAAGTTGTATTAGACATCAGTATCAGGTTCTGTTTATAATTTATGGTTTGGCTAAATACCACACTAACTTAATAAAACATGCATATAAAACCAGAGAGTGCATTTTTAAATAATAAACATAATTTCAGCTACTGAAGATGTAAATGTAAAGTCAAAATTCAGAGAGCAGACAGCTTGATAACAAAATTAACATGACAACAAGCGTATCACATCAAAAAGAGTGACAATCAACGCTACAGTTAGTTTCTTAACGTACTTTTATATTGAAATACGAAAATGTGTTTGAAATATTAGTGTTTCCTCACAAAATAATGGCGAACCATAAATAATCAGGGGTCCATACAATTTGTTTTAGGAATAAAGAAAGTTGCATTTATTTTGTGGAAAGAACCACGTGGGCCTCTGGAGTCGCATGCTGTCGACTGATAGATTTGTAGACTATATATTGACGACTGACATTGGCGAAAGCAGGGTTGCCCAACCAAAATCATGAAATTTACGGACAAATTAAATATTCTCTAAAAAAATTTACCGATAGACACAATCATCTATGGATACCTTTTGCTATTTAAATGGCTACAAAATTGTTGAAATTTTGACTTTTTCTTTAAGAGAACAATTTTTTTAAAAATCGCAATTGTCCCCTTCTTTATGACTCCATGGTAATAAGGCATCATATCATGGCCGTCTTTACAGCAGCGGGGGCGCTGGGCAAAAAATGCACCGAGGGCCCTATCTCTCGATATTTTCAGGGTGAAGGAAGGGGCGAGAAGGCCAATCACCCCTGGCGTCAAAATTAGGTACGGCAAAATCGCCTTCAGATTAAAGTTAGTCTATAAGGTGAAAGAGTTTTGTGTGTTTTTATTTTCAATGTTTGTCTAGAATTCTGAACAATGAAAATTTAAATTTAAGTTAAATTTAAACAAATACTAACAAGAAAACATTATAGAGCAATATTTATCTTAAAATATCATTAATTGTAATAAACTATAGATTTTTAAATTGAACAGCGATTTATCAAAGTTAAACATTAAAAAAATAATAAGAAAAAAAAAATCATTGAAATATAAGAGCATTTAATAATGAAGTCTAAATCTAATTTACTAGATCGACGCTTCTCAAAAAGATTTAATAAATTTTAGGTGGTGCTAGTAATCTCCAAGGGGTACTGTGGATTTTTGTTTTTTTTTAATTGGGAAAGCATTTTTTTACTAAGATCTTTGTATCAAATAGAAATACCAGCGTTTCTCTCTTGTTCTGGTAGTGTTTGTGGCTGCATCCATATACTGGCATCTGTGCAACGGTTGAGGGAATGGTGTTGCTAGTCTAACAGCTCCTAGCAGATATATATACCAGGGCAGCCTTGAAGCTTTCGACCGATGTCGAGTTCACAACGGCATTGTCCAGGTGGTTCCAAGCTATTATTGTGCGTGGGAAGAAAGATTGTTTATACTACACGGTGTTGCGCCGAGGCATAGTGAAGCATTTAATTTGCTATTGTTTCTGGTGTAACTGTTTATGGGGTTGTCAGTGGTGAGGTCAGTGTTCAGTGAGCGTTTGGTTCTAATCAATCGACTCGGCTTCTGTGGTGTCAGGTACGTGCTTGCTGGGATGGCCGGCACCAGTCCCATGACCACTTTATATAAGAATATCAGGCGGAGTCCCTCTCATCTGTTTTTAAGGGAGGGGATGTCAAATCTTTTTAAGAGGCCAGTGACGCAGCCAGAAGTGGTGGATTTGTAGTTTCGTGCGATGAAAAACACCGCATTACGTTGAATTCGCTCCATCTCTTCCACGTCTTGCTAAAGGTGTGAGTCCCAGATCATCGCACCATATTCCAGTAGTGGACGGACGAGTGCAAGATAGGCATTTCGTTTGCAGGAAGTTGGGAAGTGGCGCAGATTCCTTCGAATGAAACCTAGGGCTGAGTAGGCTTTTTTTGAAATTTTGTCATTATGTGGTGACCATTTTAGGTTATTTGAGAAGAGAATTCCAAGGCACTTTCATAAGGCACTTCAAATCTGTATGGAGGTGGCTGTGGCCATCGTAGCCGTTTATCTCTCTGTAGACAAGACAGTCATCTGCAAACAGCCTCACTTGTGATTTTACAGTATCAGGGAGGTCGTTTATGTAAAAGAGAAAGAAAAAGGGCCCAGCACTGTGCCTTTAGGAACTACTCTGTCTACGGTGGCTTTACCTGATTGGACGCTTTCTAACACTACTTGCATGATCTGTTGTGTTAGGAATGTTGAGAGCCAGGAGTGAAGGTTGCCAGTAATGCCGTAGTGGTGGAGCTTATGTAGAAGAAGGCTTTGTGGAACAGTGTCGAAGGCCTTAGAGAAGTCGAGGATTGCCATGTCGACCTGGGTAACTTTGTCATAGGAGGAAAGGCGGTCATATGTGGTGATGATTAAATGAGTTTCTGTTGAGAATCCAGAGCGGAAGCCTTGGTTTAGGTTGGTCAAAATGTTGTAGGGTTCAAGGTGGTTCATGATGTGGCGATAGGTGAAGTGATCTAGGATTTTGCTTGGAACGGAGGTCAGGGATATTGGGCGGTAGTTTGCTGGGTTATGAAAGTCACCTTTATTGCAGGCACTAGTGATATTTATTTTGCATCAAGCCAGTCTAGCGGGAGTTAGCCGGAGTCAAGCGACTTTTGGAAAATGTGGGTCATGGTTGGGGCAATGTTGTCAGCCAGGGTCTTCATGAAGATGTTCGGTACACAGTCAGGTCCGAGCACTCTATTAGGCTTCAGGTTTTTGAAGTTTTCCTTATCGCCAGTGAATGTTTAGTGATAGATGAAAATGAAAATCCAGTGAGGAAAACATTTTTTTTTCATATTTTAAATCAGTTCTGACCAATTATTATTATTTTTTAAAACTCACTATAAGGCATGCCATTTCAGTTGTTGGAGCTCCACCTCTGAATGGCTTTTACAGTTCGTGGTGGCTCATATCGTATTTTCGTGTATTTAAGACACGTCTTATACAAAGTTTTACGTAGGCTACCAGGCACCCAGGGTGCGTTTTATATATGGGTGGGTCTTATGTAAAATATTTTTCACAGAAATCGTCAAAACCCGCGTCTGATATATGGGAGCATCTTATAATTAGATGTGTCTTATATGTGCGAAAATACGGCCTTTCTTAACAAGAAAGAACGGTGCGGTGTGTGATAATGAAGGACAATTATTGCGGTCCATAGAATCTAGATACCAGGTACCCATCCACTATTTGCCCGGTGGGAGATAAGACTAAACACTAATCGTTGCCGTCCTATCTCAGGGCATTCTTAGATCTACCGGTAAACTAAAGATGGCAATGAAGCCTTGTTGACATCCGACGGGTGGTAAAAACATTGGACACATTTTCTTTTATGATAAAGCAAAGGAAAAAGCTGGATATAAATTGCTCAGTGTGGCAGATGGCCAGGCCACGTGCGTCTTATGCAATTTTTTTTTTTTACACAAATCGTCCAAACCCGCGTCTTATAATTTAGATAGGATAACCAAATCATGAACTGGAAAAAACGGGACACACCCAAGGAGAGTTTGGGGGGGGGGGGGACAAAGGGGGGGTGGGGGGGGGGGGGGGATACCCTTCAGCTGAAGAGGGGTCCGGGGGCCTCCGCCGGAAACTGTTTATTGACGTGTGATCATTTTAACGACTTGGAGACCTAAAAATCTTTTTAAATTTACCTTCACATTTGTAATTTCATACCCTGGGGCATATCGTAAACGAAAGCAATACTTTTGCAGGGAATACTTATTTATTTATACATATTTTACAACAGTATACAACACAACAAATTCAACGTTTCTAGTCTAGGATTAAATTGAGGATATTTCGCTGTTGTCCCATGAGCCATTGCTAAAGCCCCTTCTTATCTAATATGTAAAAGTGTGTTTGATTTTAGAAACGGGACTCTTAGTCGTCCCGAGACACTTTTTTGGGACATCGGGTACGATCGTTTGGTCCCCTTAAATTAGGAGCGTCTTATACGCACGAAAATACGGTATGTGGGTAAACGATCAGGGACAAGTATCTTTATTTTTGTTTTTCTAATTTGTCGCCAAAATCTGGTCGATAACGATTACTGTTGTGAATTATTCTATAACACGCTCATCATGATCAACCATTGCTGACGCTCTGTGTTCAAAGCGCTGCAGAATAATTTTAAAAAAATCCTTTTAGTAAAGGAGGTTGGAACGAATGCTTCTCATGTAGTTGACCCCAAAGAAATCACATACAAAATAATTGCTTTCATACTTTTGAAGTTGCAGGGCAATGATGAAAGTCATTTTAAAATTAAATGTTTTCTTTTCTTTAGAATAGAAATTTATAACTCCATTCCAGCTTAATTTATGATTAACTCAAGCTATAATAATTTACTAGCCCATCAAGGCTAGAAGAGAAAGATGATTTTCAACTTGTGATTTATTCGAGTTGGTAAAAGAGACTTTTTGAGTTGAAAATTCATATTTATGATTGATACAGTGTTGTAGAAGTGGAGACGCTTATTCTGAAATCAAAAATAATTTAACAAAAATTTTAAAAAATGTTTCTAAGCATTTTTCTTTCAGTATGAAATTGATAATAATATTCCCAGCCTTGGGATGTTCTATGTTGTATTCTTATTATTTTATAATTTAGTTGAAGTTTTGTTCAAAACAAACTGGTATTTTATAAATACCGGTATGAACATATATTATAGTCAAAAGAGTATCTGTTAAGAGATAAGCCAGACATTAAAAATTGCGATCACTTTATTGATGTTGAGACAATGCATCCATCACAATCAGATTAATTGACAATTGAAGTGGTTAGATAACTAAAATCCTAGTTGAATAATTATCATATTAAAAAAAAAAACTTACCCTAAAAGGCTTAGAAATTGGTTCAACAGGGAGCGGTGAGGTTGGGTTATTATAATATATATACAAGCCGATAAACCTGGCGTGGCCAGGGTCTGCATTCGAAAAAACAAAACCTTCTACAGCCTTTTAATTACCATTGAAATTAAGCGACATGTAAAAAAAGAAGAAAAAAAAAACACCCATATATTAAAAAAATAAATAATTACTTTGTAGCCTATAAAAATACATTTACATTTAATTTTTGTAAATCTTTCATGTTCCGATGGGATCCCGATTGGATTCCTTTTCCTATGTATCCCCATACCCGGAGGGATCCCGACCTCGGTGGGTCCCGATCACTCTGGATTCTGGTGGTACCCCGCTGCCAGTGGGATCCCGATCTCGATTGGATACCCTTCCTGGTAAGATCGAGTTTCCCGATCGGATCGATTTTCCCGATAGGACCCGAACCCCGTTGCATACCTATCCCGTTGGGATTCCGATCATGGTAATCATATATTATATATATATATATATATATATATATATATATTTATATATATATATACATATATATATATATATATATATATATATATATATATATATATATATATATATATATATATATATATATATATATATATATATATATATATATATATAATTGGCATACAAGTAGTTTTGATTTTCTTCTATATCACACATGATTAAAAAGCTGATCCTTTTAAACAAAAGGTCACCGCTGCGTGGACATAGAAAAAATGTCAACAGACTAATAACTTCTTTGCTTGGTGGCCGCTTGGTCTAAACTGAGTCAGTCCCAAGCTAGTGCACTAGAGTTCAATCCCCAGCACAAGCCCAGACAAGCAGAAACATAAGAAGCACCCCGGGTGGATGGGACTCACCCCCCTTGAATTGCAACTCGTCTATGTGAAGGAAACTCTGAAATCAAACCTTGAGATACAGTCCCGTCGGCGGTATGACACAGACTTGATACAATGAAAATTCACACAACTCCTGCGACTTTTAACGCATAAAGATCGCAGTGAAACATACACACACACTGCTGGTCATCTACTGCATTCTGGTCTTTTTTACGTTTGCCTTGACCAAGTCTTGCCGTTGGATCAAACAGGCAAGCAGAAGACTGCGACGAGCACCTCACCCTCAGTTTAAACAAAGACAGCTCAAGTCTAAGCCACTGCTGCCGTCGGCAAATTGCTTGAGTCGGCTGTGCGTGCCAATGCCGAACAACAACAAAAACACGATTAGATAAACAATCATAAATGAACTTAATACTATAGTTTTTTTTTTTGAAAATTTTACAACTTAAATTTCTTTGTAAGGACTTTGTGGTTATTATTAATTGTTTTCCTCTTTCTTGGTGTTAATTTTCGAACCATTGATAGCAAACATACATATGGCGGTGTTTGATGGTCAACATCGTTGGTTTATACTGTATTTTAAAAAAAAAAGCATACATAAAAATGGTAAAGACCCAGAGACCGTCAATTTTAAAAATCAGTTTCAAGACGCAAGTTCATATTTTGTAGATACGGTTACAATAGTTCACTTTAAGATCATTGGTGCTAAGTAAATTGATTACATTTAATAAATACAATTAATTCATTCGATGCTAGTTCACATCACATTACTCCAAAGTGCAGCTCATAATATTCTTAGGCATATATTTTTAAAAATGAACAAATTAGGTATTTGAATAGTTAAAAGTCAAAACTATAACTTTAACATTGCTCATGAAACTCATATGGCAAATTCGCAAAATTTGTATGCATCTTTTTGTGTTTTTTTATTGATGCTATGAGTGATTCCATATCAACTCATGTATTTAAATATAATGGAGTATTTTTTAATGTCAAAGAAAATTATTTTCATTTCAGGATATTAAAAGATTACCTGTTTGATACAATGTCACGTGAGTACAGCACACAGGTAACATGATAGAACCTATGACAAAAAAGCAAGCTTACCTTAACTCACCTTTAGTGTAAGTCATGCCTCTGTCTTGGCCAAAATAATTGTGGATTCCAACGCTATAAAGGTACGCTTTGTTTATTTTATTTAAAAATAAATGTAATCTATATACTGAATGTGAGGCCACTGATGATGATAATCGATACACGTCTTGATCATTTGGAATGTAACTTATTAAAACAACAATAGCACCCAAATATAGCTGCAAGACAAAGGCATTAAATTGTTACTTTTTAACTTTATGCTTCATAAGTTAAATTTACAAATGAAAATGCTGCCTTTACTTATTACATATTGTTTAAAAAGTTAATAAGACACACAAGTGGTCAAAGAGAAAATTATTTATTACGTTTTTATATATTACATCTTCAACAACAACAACAAGAGGCACACTTGTTATCAATAGTTACAAGATTATTTTTAAAAAAAAAATTAATTGGAACGCTATCTCTGAAATTAATCTTCATATGGATATGTTACCTATTAAATGTGTAATATAACACGTTTGTTATTTTAAGACATCAAACATAATTTATTAAATAGATATAGCTATCGAAACGCTACAATAATTAGCGAGACATAAATATTATTGCCAGTGACGTTTTGCATTAACTGCCTTTTTTTCTATAGACCCTTTTGCTTCTTAGAATAAGGTGGGTTTTTTTTTAATGCTTAAAATAAAATAACAGAAGGCCTTACATTATGATTACATCAAGGTATCCGCGAACAACATCTTAATTTAGGGTGCCTGGTTCACATAATAAAATATGTGTGTTTCAGATCTGATAAAAAGAAAAGAAAATATGTAGGCTATGGTCCCTTTAATACCAACAAAACCATAAAGTTATTTCATAGGGAATATAAAGATCTTCAAAACAATTTTGTCAAAAATACAAACCTTGAAAATGAAACAATTATTGCAACATTGTATACTATGTTTAAATGGCTGCCCTATTTGCACTTCCTCAACGAAACAGTACCACCTGAAGACACATTCAAACACCGGCAATTCTTTTGAAATTATTTTTGTGTGCGGTCAAAAATGTTTTTTTTTTTTTTTTCTTTAATTTCTCTCGTTAAACATCGCCATGGCATTGCATATCACCCCAATTCTTACGATTTGTTCAATTCTCCAATAATTTTGATGTAACCACAGTGAAGGTAACCAAACTAACTGGTCAAAAATGTTTTTTTTTTTTTTTTCTTTAAGTTCTCTCGTTAAACATCGCCATGGCATTGCATATCACCGCAATTCTTACGATTTGTTCAATTCTCCAAGAATTCTGATGTAACCACAGTGAAGGTAACCAAACTAACGGGCATCTCTCAATGGTCATGACAGTAAGCAGACTTGACCAGCACGAACAGACTCCACTGGCGTTTCGCACGTTAAAGCTAGACCCAGTTTTCCGCGAAGCTTAACACATCCTTAATCATAGAGCAAGTTGGCGAGATTTTCCCCAAGGCCCGAACAACGAAATAGAGGAAATCTGTCACGGAGACTGCGTCAGCCGTTTATTTCTGAATACTTTATAATGAAAATATTTCCAGTGAAACCCCAGATTTATAATAAAGGATATAGAGCCACGTAAATTAGGGTTAAGATGATCGTGTTTCTGTTTCTTTAGGAATAAATAGCCAGGTGGTAAGGATGGCTTCATCACGGTGCCTAACGAAATTGAAAATTTGAAGAGGATAGTTGATATTGTATGGATTGTGGATATACAAAACTATGAAAAATTATTATATTTAACAACTGATATAAAAATTCGAATTTTTATAATTTACGAAATTTATGATACAATTTCTACCAACCAGTTATGTGGATTTTGCTTTTAAAACAAATAAAAACTTATTCTTTTTTCCATTTATAATTTACATATTTTGTTAGAAACGTAACACAATTTCGAAACGCATACAAACTGAAAGAACAACTACATTGCGATTAGAATCTTTGTAAACATACGTTTGTAATTTCTATTTATTTTCTGTTTCTTGTTTTGTCTTGTCTGCTTAAGAATGTATTTATCATTAGTATTGTTATTTTTATGGTATGAGATGTACTTGATTTTGTATATGTCTTTTACTCCTATGTTTCATGGTCTGAGCCCGCAACCACCGTTAATCAAGTTTGTATGAGTAAATTACGCCAGTGACGCCATCAACTACCCACGTCCTGTATCAGACTAATTAAGTCCTACCTGTAGCAGATTAACTACACCCTTTCCTGCATCAAGCTGCCTATGTACAGTATTAAGCTACGAACATCGAGTCCAGCTGTAATGAATTATCCATGCCCTGCCCTGTATCAAGCTGGTAAAATCCCGAAAAGTTCCTGTTAATCAGCTACGCTTGTACGAAGTTAGATATTATGTCCTGCTGGCATTGAGCTACCAGCGTCGTTGCAGTTCCAGTGAAATAACTACGTTCTGCTAGTAGCGAGTTGCCAACGTCATTTCCAGTACCAGTGAAATACCTACGTCCAGCCTGTAGCAAGTTAAATATATGCTGCCTGTAGCAAGTTGCTAACGTTATGACCAGTTCCAGTGACATACCTACGTCCTGCCTGTGGCAAATTTACTATGTCCTGCCTGTAGCGAGTTTTGTCCAGTTCCAGGAAAGTACCTACCTCTCTGCCTGTATCAGGCTAACAACTCTCGCCCTTTATTCAGTTAAAAGCTCCATGTCCTGCGGTAACAAGTTGCATATGAACTATCTAATGTCGGCGAGTGCCTACATCTTGTTCAATGGCAATGGGGCTTCCAACATCCTGTGCCCCTGTCTTGTCACTTGCACCCCGGCATTTTGTCCCTTAAATTCCCGAGTTACCAACGTCCTGTCCGTTGTCCAGTGAGCTGTCGATGCCCTGTGGCCCTGTCCGATGACCCAGTTGAAAAAGGTCGTGTCCTCTTTCAAAGAGCAGCCATCGCCATGTCCTGCAACAAGCTTCCTACGCCCCTGTGTTGGTGAGTTATGGAACTGTCCGGTGTTGGCTAAACGCCTATATCCTGTCCAGTGAGCTGTCCGGTCACCTACATCCCAATCCCTGTGTCCCGTGATTTGCCATCTATTATCATTGAAGTTCATGAGAGAACCATTGACACATAACTTAAGAAGTGTTGACATAATATAATTAAGTCCCAGCGTGTTATTTTGAAAAAAAAAATATTTTAAATTCCTGTACTACATCCCACATACCTGGCAAGTTTGATTTTTATTTGTTTAAAACTTTTTGGGTACATTTTCGTATGTATATTTAATTTTTGTACCCTTATAGAACTAGACATTTTGCCAGAGTTGGTTGAAACAGACTTCGATTTTTCCTTAAACTAGGGTTAATTTTTTTCACTGTATACTCGCCCCTACTTTGTATTACTATGGCTGGATATGTTAATGGGAAGTAGACCTTAGAAGAAATTAAGCGTGAGGGTATATTTTGAAAAATGAATCTGTTAAAATGATCGATGACAATTATTGCCCTGAAGTTTTTACTTTGTATGATGAGATTCTTTTATCATTTTGTAAAAAATTAAACATATGCATTGTCAAACTATAGTTTCATATGACTCCCGCCATCTGTACCGTGTCATATAAGAGCAAATAAAAGCTGCTTATATTGTGGTAAACCATCTCTCATCTGTAATAATGTTAGGTACTTTTGTGCTTTTCTAGTGATGGTCAATGTTTTTTTATTTTTAAATACACTTTATTGCTGATATAAATTAGAAAGTCTTAGTTATAGTTAAACATTCATTAATGGCATTGATTTAAATGCCTGAATATGAGAGGTAAATGTTATTAAATTAATTGGCTGAACATATTTGCTATGACACGGAATTCTTATTATTGAAATTGCAATGATTTTTTTTTATATAGTGTCGTACATGATTTTTTAACTCTTGAATTGTGATTAAAATATGTACGAATGATTGAATTGATTGATTGTTTTGCATCAATACTCTGTTACGCACGGTGTGTGTTTGAGAGTTTTATTACTAAGTGAACGCCTTTTCCCACACTTGATTTTGAGACGTAATTTTATGCTCATTCTGACGTATTGTCTAGTCAGGAGTGTGACGTACGTTTTATTCGCCCGGTAGTCGTGAATGGAACTTTGTGGAATTAGGATGTATTTTATTTTCTGTCCTAAAGCGAGCTGCGCTATATGTATGTGTTTATGGAAATAAAAGCATGTGCATATAATAAGACGTTAAAGTTATATTTATTGTGATAAAAGAAATGAGTTTATTCAATATTATTATTGACATATTAGAACGTGTCAAATAACTTGAAGGATTACAAATCTAGTAGAATAGAGGAGTTGACACTATTCAGCATGATGTGGATTTTTTGTCCGTAGCCTGCTCATCTTCAGCATTATATTGGATATATGTCAGAAGCCTGCTTTTCGTTAGTATTATCTTGGATGTATGTCAGTAGAGCACATTGTTTATCATTTTACAAAACTGAATATCTCAGTATGCTCCCCAATTCAGTATGATGGCATGTGGTTTTACTGTCAATCTACTACTTATTGCACTCGTTTTTGTTTGTGAGATAAGTTTTATATGTAGGCATTCTATTTTTACTCAGGTTGATGACCTTATGCTGACGCAAATTCGCCTGTGTTAGCAGTGAGAGTAACTTATTACCTTTGAACTCATTTACCACAGACCAATCTTTCGCCTGTTTTCTTAAGTCGAATGAGCTAGAAAATGGTAGAGAATTGTAGAATACAAGTCGTAATACGTGTGGAGTTTTCTATGGATTGTACTATAAATACAGGTGAATTGCACGCAGACAAGCGAGAAGATACGTCGACGGCGAGTGAGGGTTATTTTGGAACGTGTTGGAGTTTGTTTACAGTAGACTTCTTTTCATTATTTGTACATCTATGCACACTGTGTTTTATTTCGACATTGTACTGCTACAAGCCACACAATGGACTGTAAGTTAATCGTTTTCAATTATATTATTTTGACATGTGTACTTTATTATTAACTATATAAAACTAATTAATCGTAAACAGCCCTGTTCCGAGTATCGTATTTCACTATTACTGTTTTTACTTTTGGTATCGTCTTTTGTTATGCACTGTTTTGGTACGAGCAATACATGTAAAGAGGAGATTGATTTCTCACAACTAACAACGGTGCGTAACATACTACATTAAAAAAGTTGAAATGTTGAGTGCAGTTGTTTTAGTATGTTGTTATACAATGGTCAGAGGATATATCTAAACACATAGTTATTGTTTTAAGCATCATTTTTAAAAAAAAAAAAAAATGGATGGCGTTACACTTTTATTTACTTAACACGTTCATATTTGTATAAATTTGTAATTTATTGTTTTTAAAAAAAAATTAAATTTGGAACGTAGATGGAAATATTAATTGCAAGATTTATTTTAAAAAGGATATATTTTCCATTATCTAATCTGAAAATAATGTCTGAAATGGATTTTTAGAAAGTTATATATTTCTTTATATAGGAAAATATAATAATTTTAAAATTATTTTTTATATTTAAATACAATTATAACAAAATTTAAAAAATCCCATCAAGCCATCTAACCTGCTTAAATGTATTTTATGTTTTTTGGCCATATTTAAAAATGGTTTACTGTTAATACCTAATCATATTCACAATTATTTCAAAGCCTTGCTCTGGTTTACAACGTTAATAAAATTTAGAAAAGAGAATTGACTTATGTATTTTCTTCTGAATTTTTGTTAATTTTACCAAATGTGTTATCTTCATTGTTAACAAATTGATTGAAAAAAAATTAAACATGCGCTCTTATAACTTATCCTTACATTAAATGAATAAATATAAAAATATTATTAAATGCGCAACTCAAGATTAAAATAAACTTAAATAAAAAAAAAACTTAAAATGATCAGATAAAAAAATAATCAATTTTATTATATTATTAAATTTATAAAAAGTAATTAAAATCAAATTGACATAAATAGAAAACTATATTAACATAAAGAAAGTGAACAAAAAAAAATCCTTGAAATGTATTACTATTTAAGTGGACACACACATGAACAGTAAACATTTAAGTATATAACAACTCAGTATTAGTGTCTAGGGAAAATCTCTCATCTGGCTAGGAAATCTTCCGGCTTATTTATAAGGAGAAAGTTTTAACCCATCAGAAAAAAATTCTAGAAATTGCATCAGCTGATGAGATTCTTTGGAAAAAAAATACGGTTGTTTGTTCGCTGAAGAAGGCTTCTTGCCGACACGTGCATTGCTTTGTTGCGTTCTTTTTTCAGATAAACCTATATTGTGTTTCACTAGCTTATTTGTGGAGAAATAGTATTATATGATTCACATGTATGGAGAATGCCGGAAGTGCCAAAAAAACAAAACACGTTATTTAGAAACCACCTGCTAAATGCTAAATAAAATACACACACACATACAATATTATATATACCTTTATATTATATATATATATACTTAGCACAAATACAACATCAGCTTGTCTCACTCAGTTAATGTTCTTTGGATATCTTTAAAGATGAAACTTTCAACATGTAAATAGTTTTTTCTCTAGGTAATTAGTAAAACAAAGTAAGGTTAAACCTGAAAAAAGAAATGCAACAAAACAGTAAAAGTGTCGACAGGAAGCCTTCGTCAGCGAACAAATAAATAAAAAAGAATACAATTTTTAAAATAGCACTTAGCTGAGAAGTAGTATCCGAGAGGGCAGCAAATAAATGGGTTTTTTCTCTACATGGTACCGAAGTTTGACGTCATTTATAAATATGAATACTTTATTTACAGTAAAATTTAAATGTGATGAGATCTAGTTGGACATTTACATTTCAAATATAGTTACCTGCCATGTTTGATTAATCAAGGCAAATTATCAAAGCGTTTAATATTAGTAAAGTTTAGTTTTAGCGGTAAGATCAAATAAAATGCTGTTACAAGGCAACCGACTATTGTGATGAAGCTTAGGCATCACGGGAGGCCATAAGTCCTTAGTCGATAAATCCTGGATATAAAATTATATTCAAAGTTATCTCCTATCCTTAACTTTTATAACTTTATATGATTCGTTTTAAAGGCTATGCAAATAACTAATTTTATTTTATTTCATAAAATGTGATATGGATTCCTTTGATGTATAAATAAGTGAATAGGATTATAATTATGTCCCTTTGTGTGTAAATTGAATCAAACCCCAAAAAACTAGACATAAGTAGATGCTAAATTGATATGAGAGGTATCCGCATACACCTATCAATATAATTCATTTCAGCACAAAATGACCACAAATGAAAAATGAAATGTACTATGTTGTGATTTCCCTTTGCATCTTTCCAAATCAAATTTCCAAACTTAAATTTTACCCCGTTGGATACTGCTGCTAGTTTTGCTTTGATTATCTAAGACCAAATGATTGCTTTTACTCATCAGCCTTGGGCGTATAAATATAGTTGGTATTTATTTATTTTAAATACATTGACATGCCGCATGAAAAACGGTTTGTAATAAATTTTGTGGTCAGCTGTTTGGAAGTTTCTAAATAAAATAATTTAAAAACAAATTGTGTACATAAGACAATTTAAGAAATGTTTAAATATATCTCAAATATAAATATAGGCGTTTTAGCAAACATTTAACGGTACAACAAAAAATCCCTTACAAAAACATTTGGAAAACATATTAAAGCATCATATATAAAAAAAAACAACACATGGCAGCACTCAACTAGAAAATATATTACAGTTATCTAAAAGTGTATATTTTTAAATAGCGGATTGAGTTGACACACTCAATCTTTTAATTTATCAATTTCTATATTAAGAATTTTGTGTTCACTGCCGTCATACACTCTACCAGTAAAAGTAGTATTGCTTTATGGTTAAACTCATTAAATGTTTTAAAACGGTGCAAATGGCTTTTGCTTTTTTGACATCATAAAATATTTTAGAAACTTGTAGATGCTTCGAAAAGGAATCGATCTGTCGTGAAACAAGCAAAGACCTAGCGACCTTGTGTATGGTAATGACAAGTGAAACATAATACACATTTTTTTTTATAAAAACAGGAAAATAGAAACAAATACTTTGAGAGAGCAGTTTCATTCAAACAGCTGGGAGCTACCATACCATTAATAAAATAAAATGATAACGTGTGTGCAATATATGTAGAAATGCATCTAGTAGGAGAGTGAGCCAGCGAAAGCTTTCCCAGTTTGCTAGTAATTGTGGCTTCTTTTTAACACAACGATAAGATGCATTTAGTTTGCCTCTTCTTTTTCATATATATAAAAAAGTATTTTGTTTTAAATTATCTTTCAAATGGATAAAAAAATCATTTCAAAATAGAATAATACAGTAAATACTTATAAAACATGATACAAAGGCAGTTTACTCGAACTCTATTTCTCGTGAAAGTGAACATTGCATGGGCATTTGAATTATGCCAGCTTTTGGAGTAAGCGATTGACTTTCACTGGCATTCTAGCCATTTTATTAATTAAGTCAACGTAGCTTTACATATGAGGGACTGCTTGTCATACAGTTGGTCAGTGGCTAAAACCAGGTCTATGCCGATTGTTCAAATGTTTCGACGACAGATAAGCTCGCGCTTCTTAACCAGGTATTGTCATAAAAAATGGTATATCCTTACTCTTCGTAGCCCAATAGTAGCTCTGTAATTTAAAAAAAAAATAATGAATACAAAATGATTAACTGAAAATAATAAATTCAATTGTTATTTGAACATGGGAGCAATGAATCAATAACATAACTACTCTTGTTGCATTCTTCTAACGCATCACTATGAATATGACATGTGATAAAATGTTCCATTATACGAGGCTCAACCTGACCTAATATGACCACAGGTGCTCCGCTAGACCCTGAGCCGGGAGGGTTACTGTAGGTATAGCTCTCCAGATCGATGTCTTTATCAAATTCACAACATTTTTTACCAGTTAACTCACCAAAAGTCACCATTTTTTCTTCAGATTCACAAGAGTAGGAGACCATAATGCTGAGTTTATGCTCTTCGTTGTTGTACTGAGAGCGGATTTTTTTATCTAGTTTGTGCAGGTTTTCCCGTAACGAATTAAAGTGCTGGCAAACTTCCACTCTGTGGGTGACACACATAATTATGCTGTAGTCCTGTTTAACGTCGTTTGAGATGACTCTAACACCGTTCATTGTTAGTCTACCAAAGCTCGAAGTTTCAAATGTGACCTCTGACTGCTTAGCTTCAAAGTCATCAAATACAACTGAATTTGCCGTACGTACGTACACAATACCAAATTCTTTTTCCTTGTTTTCCATCGGGTGACACTCGTGGCAAGGGCAATATTTCATGTTACTTATGTTCTGTGTACAATTAAATAAAAGATACCCAGAACCAAAATGTTCAACTGTATTAATTTCTTTAGATGTTGGGTAAGTCTCATTTGTATCAGGATAAAATGCGGGTCTCTCTTTGCTAATGGACCGGACACGTACCGAACATAAAATGTCAGACATTGCTTTGATGAAATTAAGAAGATCATAATTTTTGTACTTCTCTGGCAAATTATCAAATTTTAGTGTGCTGACTGGAATACAATTTTCCAGTTTTTGATGTTTTTTCCATTGGGGGAAATCTCCTTCTGGACGAGAGCTTCTTTCAGAAAGTTCTGTGACGAATAGTTAAAAACACAACAATGAGTGATACATTTATATTTAGGTATTTAAAGAAGGGACAGCTATCAAGTTATAAAATATGACATCTGTTATGTATAACGTTATACATGATTTCCCCGTGCTTGAATTTTGTTTGACCCAAATTAGATCCCTAGCAGACGTTAGCGTTTATTGTGGGCGTGCCCTATTCGTTTGATGTATCTTGTTGACTACCGCCTTCCCAATTAAACCTTGTTAGACTGTCTCATAGTATTTTGTAGAATGTTTGCGATTGTTACTAGAAATGAAAACAAAGGCTGAGTAGCTTCTGGAAGGCAGGGTTTACGCTTCGGTAGACCCACCTATATAAGGGATTGACAGGCACAGACGGAGACGGAGATTCAGATAGATATTATTAACTTTACGAGGCGTGTATTGTTTTTTGTGTATTTGTGTGCTCATATATGTTTATTTCGCATTTCATCATTATTCATAGGCACATTATTCTAAATGTGTTAACTGTGTACTTGAACAAGATCTACCATACTGTAAGTTGAAGATTATCATTATATTTCTTTTCTTTTGTAATTACATTAATACTTATTAAATCTTATTAATTGTGACTAACAACTGTTTTGGGTGTTGTATCTTTAATATTGTTGACTCTATGGTATCGTCCTTTGTTAGGCACTGTTAACAACGAGCCAATTGAAATTAAAATAGGAGATTAATTTCTCTTATTTGAAGCCTGCAACATTTTTTTACAAAAGAAAAAACTATTACGCGACTAGAGCCTACTAATATCCTTATAGAGAACTTAGCTGTGTAAAGTTTTATTTACTTATACCTGAAGTCTTGAACATAGATTGGCATAGATGATGCAGCCAGCCTAAATGCCTGGATATCTGATGTAGCTTGCCAAATTACTTGGAAAATGTATATAGCTAGTTAGATTTCTTAGATACAGAATATAGCTAACCTTTCAATTTGGCAAGAGGATATAGCTAGAAAAAACTGCCTGGTTAGAGGTAAGAGCTAGTCTTTCTGCTTGAATAGAGGATGTAGCTAGTCAAAGTGAGCCTACATCGTTTTAAAATATTTAATGCTATAGACATTTCCATTTATCAACATTACCACCCTTTTTATAGTGCCAATATATGTGCAGCTCTTAAATTTCATATTGGAATCTATCTTTTCTAATTTAGTTATTATCTTATTTACCATGTCAGTTTTATTGTTTTGTTATTTACCGTCACTTTCACACTTTGCTAGTGATCTAGTATGTTAGTCACTCGTTCAATCTCACGACTGTGATAGTGATCTGCAGTGTTTCTTACAGACAATTTCCTCCGGGGGGGGGGGGGGGGGGGGGGGGGGCGGGGGGTTCCCCCCATCATT
>CAXITT010000255.1:488254-543608 GCA_964033795.1 Lymnaea stagnalis | reverse complement strand
ATGACCTAGCCATCTCAGGCGTCTTTCACTAAGGATTGTGAACATGCTTTGGGTATTCGCACGCATTAGGACCTCACTATTAGTCACTTTTTCTTGCCATTTAATACCAAGGATGCGACGCAGGCATCTCATATGGAAGCTATTAAGCTTGCGCTCTTTGGATGTATAGGTCGTCCATGTCTCGCTCCCGTATAGTAGTGTACTGATGACACAAGCTCGATAGACGCACAGTTTGGTTTTCTTCGTTAGCTTGGTGTTTTGCCAGACCCGTTTATTTAGTTTAGCCATTGTGGCAGCTGCCTTACCGATTCTGCTGTTGATTTCTTCTTCAATGGACAGTGTATTGGAGACCTTGGACCCCAAGTAGGTGAAGCTGTCCACAACCTCCAAGTTTTCATTATCGATTTTTATGTTATGTGGAGGTCGAGTGTCTTGGGCCATGATGTTTGTCTTTTTCAAGCTGATTTGCAGACCAAATTCTTTGCAGGCATTGGAGAAGCTTGACACGAGTTGTTGCAAACCAATTTCTGTGTGTGCTGTTAGTGCCGCATCATCCGCAAATAGTAGCTCGCGAATTAGGACATCTGTCGTTTTGGTCTTGGCTCGGAGGCGGGCAGTGTTGAAAAGTCCTCCATCAGCTCTGGTGTGTAACCAGATTCCCTCACTGCTATCCTTGAATGCGTATCGAAGTAGTACAGAGAAGAATATTGCGAACATAGTCACTCGTTCAATCTCACGACTGTGATAGTGATCTGCAGTGTTTCTTACAGACAATTTCCTCCGGGGGGGGGGGGGGGGGGGTGGGGGAGGGGGGATGCCCCTCAGATTTTCGGAAGGGAGGGGGCAGTGCCAGAAGGCAGAGGCGTAGCTAGGGGGAAACAGTAGACATGTGTCCCTGGACGCCAGACTAGCGAAGGAAAAAATGAGATTTAAATCATGGGTTTCAGAGATGAAATTCGGGGAATGAATCTAGTCCCCTGACACCACACACTGTAGCTACACCTCTGCCAGTGCCTTAGAAAGAGGCGCGCATGGGCTGATCCGCCCAAAGTTATATAAAAAAAAATGTTTACGTATCATTTTATCCAGCTCAATATGTATGGAATTCAGTACATCTAAAGCGATATTTTTTAAAACCATAATGCTATCATAAAATGTATAATTAACACCTATCCCTAATTTTAAAGTCATGTTTTATGATCAAATAAAATTTGAAAACCGACTTTACAAGTTTGATAATTAGCAAGAACTAGTTTAAAACTATATAGCTTTATATTGATGTAAAGATAGTTTCATACAGTATTATTAAAGCTTTAAATTCGTGAAATTGCACAAATTAATCACACATACAAAAAAAAAAAAAAAACAACGTTTGTAAACATCGGCTCATAATAAGGAGCGGTCAATTTTCGAAACTGCACCAAATTTATAATCAAACAGTGTAAGCCTGTAAAAGTATTAACTTTAAATGTATGGATCATCAAAAACATTGAGCGTAGTGTTATTTCATTGGTTCCACTAATTATAATCGGTTAAATCAGTAAGGTACAGTTCTTTAGAATTTTGATTTTAAAAGTGACAATTTATTATATTTTTAAAATGTAATATGTATTCGTTTTATTGTTGTGCACATTTTTTCTAGGGGGGCCGGGGAAGGAACACTTGACTTTCTCCAAGGGTCTCCGCCCACTTTCTCCTCCCCCCCCCCACCTCGGAAAGCTGCCTGAAAGAAACATTGTTGAACTTGTATGGTATTTACTCCTTCAAAATTTATTACTAAGTTAGTGAGCTAATATGCTAATTATCGGCATCCTTCCGTCTCGTGAGACGATGGTGCATCACCTTTGGGTTGGGTTGCATTTTCTCGAGTGACTGTGCAGTCCTATCCTTGAGTGACAGTCTTTACCACAGTTTTTACACACGAGTTCCGTGCTTCCAAATGTTTTGGCCTTTCTCCTAGCTCTTAAGTCTGCAGCCTCATTCATTCTTCGCTCCTCGGCTACCATGACGCCCTCTTTGATAACTGTGCGCCACGTAGATCGGTCTTTTGCCTTACACTCCCAGTCACTTGTATGTATTTTGGCTGCTTTCATGTCCCTTTGACAGACATCTTTAAATCGCAGACGTGGGCGACCTGTTTTCCTCTTTCCAGAAGCAAGTTCACCATATAGGAGGTCTTTCGGAATGCGGCCGGGACTCATTCTTTTAACATGACCTAGCCATCTCAGGCGTCTTTCACTAAGGATTGTGAACATGCTTTGGGTATTCGCACGCATTAGGACCTCACTATTAGTCACTTTTTCTTGCCATTTAATACCAAGGATGCGACGCAGGCATCTCATATGGAAGCTATTAAGCTTGCGCTCTTGGGATGTATAGGTGGTCCATGTCTCGCTCCCGTATAGTAGTGTACTGATGACACAAGCTCGATAGACGCACAGTTTGGTTTTCTCCGTTAGCTTGGTGTTTTGCCAGACCCGTTTATTTAGTTTAGCCATTGTGGCAGCTGCCTTGCCGATTCTGCTGTTAATTTCTTCTTCAATGGACAGTGTATTGGAGACCTTGGACCCCAAGTAGGTGAAGCTGTCCACAACCTCCAAGTTTTCATTATCGATTTTTATGTTAGGTGGAGGTCGAGTGTCTTGGGCCATGATGTTTGTCTTTTTCAAGCTGATTTGCAGACCAAATTCTTTGCAGGCATTGGAGAAGCTTGACACGAGTTGTTGCAAACCAATTTCTGTGTGTGCTGTTAGTGCCGCATCATCCGCAAATAGTAGTTCGCGAATTAGGACATCTGTCGTTTTGGTCTTGGCTCGGAGGCGGGCAGTGTTGAAAAGTCCTCCATCAGCTCTGGTGTGTAACCAGATTCCCTCACTGCTATCCTTGAATGCGTATCGAAGTAGTACAGAGAAGAATATTGCGAACAGTGTTGGTGCGAGTACACAACCTTGTTTAACTCCGCTGCTGACTGGAAAGGCTTCTGACTTGGCTCCATCGAACTGCACTGTACCCTGCATATTTTCATGGAACTCTCTGATGATGGCAAGTAGGTGAGGGGGACAGCCGATTTTTGCCAGTATTTTGAATAGCCCGTTGCGACTGACGTAATCAAAGGCTTTTGTAAGGTCCACAAAGGCAATGTACAGTGGCATCTGCTGCTCTCTGCATTTTTCCTGGAGCTGTCGTATGGAGAACACCATGTCTATGGTAGACCGCCCAGACCGGAAACCGCACTGAGATTCTGGATAGACACGGGATGCTAGACTCTGTAAACGTGTTAGTATGACACGGGCAAAGGCCTTTCCTACAATACTAAGGAGTGAAATGCCGCGATAATTATTGCAATCACTCCTATCACCTTTGTTTTTATATAGTGTCACTATATTTGCATCCTTTAGGTCTTGGGGGATGTAGCCCTGTTCCCAGCAGAGGGACAGAATCTCGTGCAATGGTTGGAGTAAAGCTATCTTACCACTCTTTAGAGCCTCTGGTGGTATTCCATCATCCCCAGGCGCTTTTCCACAAGCTAGACTATCAATAGCTTTGCTCAGCTCTTCCTGTGAGGGCACGACATCAAGTTCTTCCATGAGTGGCATATCTGGTATGTCATCTAGAGCGGTGCTGGAGACTGTGGTAACTGTTGAATACAATTCCAGATAATGCTCAACCCACCGTTTTAGCTGTGCTGCCCGGTCTTGGATAATTTCTCCATTTTTGGACTTCAGAGGAGCAACTTTGGACGTCAAGGGGGCAAGTTGCCTTTTTGATGTTTTCGTATATTGCTTTTGCATCGCCCATATCTGCAGCTGACTGTATGCTGGGACAGAGGTTAAGCCAGTATGTATTGGCGCGATTACGTGCAAACGTGCAACCTTTTGGGCAAGTGACTTGGCTGTTTTTAAGGCATGAAACCTGTCGGGTGTAGGCTTTTCCTTGTAAGCAGTAAGAGCTTTCCTTTTGGCTTCAGTGACAGGTTTCATCTCGTCTCAATGTTCATCAAACCAGTCCGTGTTTTTGTGAGATCTTTTGCCAAAGGCCTGTAATGCGGATGTATAGATTGTGTCTCTGAGATGCGTCCATTTCGAGTCAATGGTGACGCATGGGGACATCCTTGAGATACCTTCCTTCACCTTGTCTGTGAACAGCTGCGTTAGCGCAGGGTCTTTTATGCAGAAGGTATTGATACGTGGACATCCCTTTTTCTTGGAGTGGTACGAGTTTTTCCTCATTATTCGTACCTTGCTGGCGACAAGGGAGTGATCCGTGTCACAGTCGGCACTGTGATAGCTGCGAGTGAGTAGGATGGTAGCTAGTTGTGCACGCCTGGTGATGATGAGGTCCAGCTGGTGCCATTTGCGGGATCGAGGGTGTCTCCAAGATACTTGATGTATATCCTTGCACTTGAAGTAAGTGTGAGCAGCACAATTCCAGAAGCCTTTGTCCATTTTCATTAATCTTTCCTCTTCCAAAGAGTCCCAGGCATGTGGGCCAGGCTTCGTGGTCGCTCCCCACTCTAGCATTGAAATCTGCTAATTACTCCGTGAATTTAATTGTTAACGTGTTAATCAAATATTGTATTTAGCCAGTCATTTTCCTTGCCATTATCTGGTGTACTGATTGGCATTGTCTGTGTTATATTGTGTGTATATTTACATCTTAATATTATATGTGTTAACGTATTATAATTTAAGTTAATAGTTTTATTTTTATATAATTTTTTATCATAATTTATATATACATTGTCCATTTGTTACGTTCTGTTTGTTTACAAGCTATTGAACACCACAGTCAAACTAATTATGGAACATAAGTCATTCAAAATCACTGCAAAGTATTAAATCTTATGTTTAAAAAATAAATAAAATATTTAAAGAAACTTTACCTGATTGATGAAAAACATGTTTCGTTGTATTCCCATTAGTTAAAAACAGAGATGCTTGGGTTTCCTACGAGAATACACAAACAAATTCATACTTAACACTTTTTTTCATTTGTTCCATAAAATATGGAAAAAGAGAAATGAGAACTATTGAAGAAGTATAATGTAAAAAACCCTAAATACAAAGTTTATGGTTTAACTCCTTTATAAAATTTAATTTCGAGCATTTAGGCCGTGGGACTGAAAATTGATAAATCATAAATACAAGTAATGCACTTTATAAGAAGCCTAATTAAAGGTCCACTCCCACCCCTTTTCAAGGATCGCAACCAAACATTTTTTCTATAATTTGAACTATATTAACATATTAATTATCCACCCACTGTTACACCGCATACTTATTTTATCAACTATTTCAGAAAAACAAAATAAAATATTATGCACCAAACGCACTTGCGATATTTTTTTTAAAAAATAATCTAGTTTAGCGCAGATATCAGGAATTTTCCTTCATATTCCTCTTGAAAAAAAGAAAAAACTAAGATTTAGGGTTTGGGGTTGGAGTATAGGGCTAAAAATTTGAAAGAATATGTTGTCATTAGCTGCGAGCACATGTGCCAAGTTTTAGCTCGATTAGTTGAAGAGAAGTGGTGTATTACCTGTCCAAATATTTTGTTAGCCAGCCAGTCACCCACAAACAAAAGCGAAGTAAAGGAATTTAAAATGAGTGTTTGTTATATGTTTTTACGCTAAGTGGTTCAAAAACTTTTAAACGGCATCTACCTCATGATGGTTGAGGTTAATTTGTGGTGTCATAGATAAAAAATGCAACATTTATTGTTAAGAGGTTAATATCCAAAGTGACATTTTTTCTAATTTGACTTTGTTGTTTAAAAATTTAAATGTTTACAATGATTAATTGTAGTTTATTTAGTATACATCATAACTAAAATTACAATAAACAGATTGAAATTGTGCTTTATATGCTTGTGAAGAAACATAAGTTACCCCTTCTCTAAATAGAGGGTGTACTCAACCATTTTCATGATTAATATATACAATTATTTGGGGCCTTTTCAGCTAATCGCTTACTGGTACTCAAAAATCGTTTAAGATATAAGATGTACATTTAGATAGTACAAGGCAAAACAGGGTAACTTTTATTGAATTATCTCAAACGTTACCGAATTAGGTATTTTCAAGAATCTACTCCAGCTATTTTACACATCAAACCCCTCTTTCATGTATTATTATTTTTATTTAAAATGTTGTTTCTGTGAAAAGCGGTGGACATCAAATAATATTACTTTTTTATCCAAAGCTACCAAGACTTCAAAATTTGGAAATGCCTATTTGGATATTTTTTTTGGTGAATTCCTAGCTTTCAAAACTGAGCTGACACGATACATTACTTCGCTCTCTCTAAGTATTTTTTAATAGAAAACTGTAAGATAGCTCACATTTTTAGTTTAATACAGGACAAAAAATTAAATGTATTTGACGGTGATGAATTAAAATGTATTGCATATTGAATAAGTATTTAATTGCAATTATTGTCTTATTCTTTAAATTACTTTTTAATATACTTTTTATTTATTTTAAATTAGTTTAATATTAATTTTGTTATTATATAAATAAATAAGCCAATATATATATATATATANTATATATATATATATATATATATATATATATATATATATATATATATATATATATATATATTGGCTAAATCCCAATTTTTCTAACAATAAATATAACAAATAAATGTATCAGCACCATAGCCGGTTTTGGGGATTAAGGTCTGTGAGCGAAAGCCTCCTTAGTTAATTATTGTTTTTTTGATTTTGTCGGACAACAGGGAGATAAAAAAAAAGATTTCTTATAAAAGGCACATTTTGTGAAAAAAAATGATCTTACTTGTGTTAAACATTGAAACACAACCATTATAATGTAGACTATTATGATCTATTGTCTCGTGTACGAAGTGCGATCTATCGGTAGCTTCTTCGCCCATTAACTAAGGCTTGGATACTTACATAGTGCAATTTTTTATGTAAAGGTGGAGCTGTGCGAAGAAGGGTGGTTGGTTAGCTGTCACGGACGCAAACATCAGCGGGTGAAAACATGTTAATATAGGCCTATATCGAATTGGAAATTGGTGTGTGTCCCACAGTTGTTGGCTTTTATTTTCATTTTTGAGTGGCGGCATTTTCAGATGAAGGGTTAAAAAAAAAAAAAGTGGGGGACGGGGACTTAACACCTTTGCAGGACATCACATCAACTTTTAAGTTTTATTGACTATTCTTTGACATGAGAACTATACAAGAAACGAATGGCTAAATTCTATATTTCCTTTTTCAGAGAAATATGATGAGTAAAAACAAAATAAGGATGAACAAAACAAATATACATTATTAGTTAGCGAGGTAGTCATCAGAGTGGGGCATTTGAAGTTTTTTGTTGTTGTTTTTTAATTTGAAACACTTTTCGTTTTGAATGGATTAAAAATATGTATTTATTTATAAATAAATTAGTTTTAAAAAATTAATCCTTTAACTGAAATGTAAAAACATTATGGAAAAAAATAATGATTTATCTAAACATAGCAAAGTCAAGCGATACTTATATTTCGACCAACGAAGTTAGGTATAAAGAAAAGTAAATTAGTATTAACACTAAAACCATTTCCATTTGAATTTTACTTCTGAGGTATTTAACATTGCACCCCCCCCCCCCCGCTTTACATTATATTGCATTTCTCCATTGACTTCTGTTCCCAAAAATCCCATTTAAAGTGTCAGTACCGGCACAATTTTATCAAACAAAATTTATTAAGAGGGTAGAAACCAATATACATATTTAAATCTAACACAATGCATAATATTTAATGCCCATATCATATTAGATTGATTGGGGAACAGGTGCCGCCGACAGGTACGACTTTTCTTTTGCACCACCCTGTGTCATAATTACGGTTTTCAATGATATACTTCTAGCTAGATCACTAGATGATTCAAATGCATTCTGCAAATAAGGCATGACTGTCATGGTCACGATAAGAGGCTAAATACCGGTCAAAGTGCTATTTGAAAATTTAGGGCCATAGAGTAGCGATTGCTTGTACAATTTTTTTGATTTTTCGCCTTATAGGGGTTTATCCTAACTCCTCGTAACCCAATTAGTAGCTCTGCTAATGTGATCAATGATAAATAATATAATATAATGAAATGCCTAAAATTTACAATTAAAATTAAACATTTAAATTTAAAGCTAAACACATAATAATTAATCGCAGGTCTATTAATCTGTACCGGCAGATCATCGCACACCAATCGGTAATGGGTCATTTTGATAATCGGTGAATCCATAATCTGTATTAAAAGATTTTAAAATTGTAACTAATATGATCTAATGATATGAAAATTTCATTCTGAATGGCGAAAATTTAAAGATTAAAAAAATATTTAAGAGGCCTGATTGTAACTTGTTTTAAATATAGGAATCACAAGAATACACAGAAATATTGCAACTAAATTTGTAACGCTAGAAATAACTAAATTATAAACAATAATACAGATCAACCTGTTTTGAGCCATAGCTGGAATTCCTATGTAGTTTAGGCTGACAGGAAATACTACTAAAGCTACCAGAGGGATTTGCTCTACTATGTAAATGTAAGTGCGTCACCAGGAACCTTGAGCCTCTGGCTTTGAACTGGTTATTCATGTACAAAACCGGTGCACCACTGCTCCCTTTACAAGTCGGTGTTTTGTATTTCCAAGAACTTAGACGGAACATTGTATCATTTTTAAAATCTTCACCAACAAATTCTCCGAAGCTTATGAACTTGGGCATACCATGTGGGTGAGATATTACAACAGTAGATGATTGGATGATCTGGGGTAATTTTGGGAATTGTTCATTTTGAATATGAAGCAATTTCCTAATCTCCTCAGAAAGTGATCCGTCACATGTGCAGCATTCAACCACGCAGCAATCCCCCAGAATTCTACGCTCACAAATTCCAGAGCCATACAATTTCTTGACAGACTTCCTGTCGGTTAAATCGTGATAGAATAGTTCTGCAATAAAAGAACCTACATTCTGTTCATCAAGAAAGACATGGGTTGCTGTGACTACGAAAACTTTCCATGCCGTGGGTTTAACTTTCAATGGTAAACATTTTGAGCACATACATTTATTTTCTTTAGTTTCCTCCACATCATAAACTACCAAACCACTTCCGAGTGAAAGTGATTTATCTTGGTTTTTGAAATTTATACGGATCAATACAGTTAGTTCGCCAATAGCTTTAATGTATTTTATGTGCACCTCATCTGATAGGCTATTAGCGGACAGATACTGTAACCAAGGAACAAAACCGTGATGTTTTGGATTTTTTTCACATGTATCCCATTGCTCCTTTACGCTTCCATCATTTTGTTTGCATAAGTTTCGTTCTGCAGTTAAAACAATGAAGCATGAATAAATAAAATATTCAGAAAATAAAATAAATGAAACGAAATTGAAAAGTGGAATTTAATTCGACATGTGTGACTTCAAATTTGCACCTCCTGATCTTAGATTTGAAAGAACTTTAAATATGAATTTAATTATCAAATTATTCTTTTGAAATTGTGTATAGAAGTACTATTTTTGTAATGCTGCAATGTCGGTTTCAAAATCAATAATTGATACAAAATAATTATTTTTCCATTTAAAATATTGCCTGTTTTTTCGGACAGATTTAATTTTAAATCTTATTATAAGTATAAATTTGGTTTAGGAAAAACTTATATTTGAATATAGGAGACCATAATACATACCTTTTGAAGGGCTTAAGCTTTCACTCACTCCCTTTGTTGCAGTTATGCTCAACCTTTTTAAATAAAAATAATGATACCAAATTATATATACATGTATACAAATGCAATTATAATTAAAATATTGATATGTAAAAAACAACACCGAAAAGTTCAGATTGTACGTTTAAATCCTTCATGACTGATAGCATATTCAGATCGATTTTCATCACACTACCATCGACAGTCACAAACTGATAAAGAACTTTTGGTTTTCACTTGTATCTGAGACTGATTTAGTCCTTTTAAAACAAAAGGGCTGGTTTGCAATTGCGGGGAAATGCAAACTGCACATGTATCTTCACTGTGCAGCAAAATGCAAACATGGAAATATAGCATGTATTTCATTGGCGTGAATGAAGCTAGGGAAGAACGTGTGCTATAGAAAAAATTAAATTTAATAGTGTAATTAGGGTCAAAAGTATGAATATCGCTATTGTTAGTATGAATGGTGCTTGTGTCTGTGAGTTGTGGCATGGATGTAATTATGGCGTATGAATTTTCATTGAATTGCAGAACTAGAATATGTGTTAGGGTGTTTGAAACTGAGGCGAGGGATAAATAGAGTGGGGAGAGAGAAATGATTAAAAAACGTATTTATTGGATTATGCTACGCACTTTTCTCCCTGAAAATAGGGGGCAAATGATGTGTGCGTATTATACGACGATATAATATTAAGGACCCATAGTACATACCGCATAACGCGCGAATGGTGCGTATTATACGCAGATAAATAAGGTACATAGTCATAGAGTTTCTTGAGTGATAGATAATGTGTTCTTTGATAGACTGTGTAGTTATAAGGAGATACTGTAACCAGGTTAATCTACCTGACAGAAACATGTTATAAGGAAGAACCCTAGTCATTCATAAAGTCTTTCTGTTCCAATAGTCCATGTTCCTGTACATTTGTTTAAAGACAGTGTTGTGGAGTAATCATCGGCAAGCGTCCCTTTACTGATCACTTAACTGGGGATGGTAAGGGTTCTCATTTCGACAACCTTTTAAGATTTATGCACATTTGACCCCGGCATGATTGCTTCATATACATCTCAGTTAGAAAATATATTAAAGTAAAACATAACATTTATAATTATTTGAATCTTTTTATTAAAATAAAAACTCTTGTGTATACCGAAAGCAGGGGTTAACTGATGCGAGACACCAACGTATACGAAAGTAAACACTAAATACAACTCTTGGTTTTCTCCTGTAATGACATCATATGTGCGACTTATATCTATTGAAATTCCTAAGCCTTTAGAGCATTTTTTTAATAATCAATAACATACCCATACGACGAGGGTGTTACTAGGGGCAAAGGTCAATGGCGACGTTTTTATAAGGCGCAAATTTTGTCAGTATGCATCAATGATGTAGAGGCATTAAAAATCATTATGAATTTTTAAAATGACCTCACTTAATGGATAACTCCAAGTCAAAACGAAATTTGAACTCATTTAGGTTGATACCATGTAGATACAATCCACAGATTAAAACCAAACCCTAAAAACTAACACTGAAACAAGTAAAACTTCCGACAATGGTTTTACGTGTGAATCCTTTAAATGCGTTTTTGTTTGCATTAATGTAATTGTACGTGATTAATTAATTAGAAGGTTTTATGTAAATAGGTCAACTTCTAGCGAAGACATTGTTCATTTTCCCCTAAAAAAATATTTTTTAAAACTAAAAATTAGAAAAATGTGTTGTCTTGGCAACGAGTGTATGTGCCATCCTTGAATGCTATAGGATGTCGGGAAGTGGGACAATATGCTTTCTGAACATTTTGCCGATTAAAAAAAAGAAGAAAAAAAACCACACAAACAAAAGTCACGTCAATATAAGTATTTTAAAGATCGAAAACTAAAGAAATGGGGACTTTGTTATTTAATTTTTAAAATCACTACAAAAAAAAGAGCATTTTAAATATCTAAGAAACTTCAAATATGATAACGGAGAAACTTATATGATCTCAAAACCAAATATATATTTTTAAATTAAAATATTTCAGAGGGGTTTTTAAAGAAAACATTATTTTATTCAGAACTTTGCGCACCAAAAAATTGCATAAAATCAATTATTGTGATATATATATATATAGGTATATGCCATCTATGCGTCACATTGTTTATGATAGTGTAGATTTTGCAGATCCAAATCACAAGGCCTGCAATTTTACTTTAGGAGTTTTTTTCTGGTTCCAAAATTAGGGGGGAGGTGGTTTGGAAATGTTTGACAGTTGTTGACCAGGGGGAAGGATTGAGGGTTTAGATTATTTGACGTCAACAATCATGTTTTTTCTATTAAAATTTCAGTCTTAAATTTGACTGGTTCTTACATTATTTTAAACAATTTAATGAGTGTAAATAGTCATAATTGTTTTGGCTTTTTACAATATAAGTGTTATTAATTTTTGTCTGTCTCTGCACTAATTACCACCCAAAGGGAAGATAATATCAGCTAGAAACTATAGTCTAATTTTCAGCTCTACTGACAATAATCATTTTTATACTTCCACAAACAATCTTATTTAGTCTTTAACAACCTTTTACTTGATTCTGCATTTCAAAATTAAGTGTAAAACTTGTCATAAGGGGGGGGGGGGTCATAAAAATTTTGACGGTTGTTGACATTGGGGGCGGGGGTAACAAATCCACAAACAATCTTATTTAGTCTTTAACAACCTTTTACTTGATTCTGCATTTCAAAATTAAGTGTAAAACTTGTCATAAGGGGGGGGGGGGTCATAAAAAGTTTGACGGTTGTTGACATGCGGGGAGGGGGTCACAAATTGCTTTAAAAGTGTTGACGTCATTAATTGACGATCCTAGGCAGCAAATTGGCTCTCTTGACACACCTGGACAACCCAAGGGAACACCATACATGAATCATATAAGCATGACAAAGCTTGGCACCAGTAGCGGAGTTTCCGGAAATGTTCATTGTGTCAATGGTATCCGGCCTACCGAACCTCATCTCCGGTGTTGTAGTTCAGACTTTACTTCTTTTAGATAAGTTTTCATTTAAGATCAATGGGCCTCAACCACCTGGTGGGTTGTTCATGATTTTGCTTGATTTAGTCTTTACTCGGATGGAGCTCCCAATCACAAGTTTGAGATTGATTTAGTTTAAACCCACTCGAACAGAATTAATTGACCGATTCTAGTCAACGAAATTTGACAACATTGAATGAAGTCAGACAAACTAAGAAACCGTAGAAGCCGAACATTCTAAAAACTTCCCGTTCGGATCCTGATACCGGGGAGATACCGATACTGGTGAAATCATGATTCCAGTGGTTTACCGACCCTGTGGTTTCCCGGTGGGGTCCTGATCCCGGTTAGATCACGTTTTCAGGTGGGACCCGATCCCGTTAATATCCCGTTCTCCGTGGGATCCCGTTTTCCAGAGGGATTTCTTCTTCTCTGGGATTGCGTTTGCCTTATTTGATCCCTTACTTGATGGGATCGCGATACCGTGCTTTCAGTTTACTTGTTCCCCTCTAGGATCCTATTCCTCATTGGGATCATGTTCCCAGAAGATTCTGTTCGCGGTAGGATTATGAAGGGTATGTTTAAAGAAAAAACCCTAGAAAATATAGAAATGAATAGATCCAAACTAACATTAATAAGCTTTAAGAACCTATTTGTGACGATCTGAGCCTGGACTTTGTAAAATTTCTTCCATCGTAAACCTGCCCTTGGAAACCCTTGTATAGTAACTCCTTTCCCTCCCCTCAAGTTGCCCCGCAGTGGCTCTGCACGAGTGAGTTCCCTTGTGATATCTCATTCCTGCACCAATTCGCACACCTCCCGAACATGCTATTTGCGGTCAAACCATCCCACCGAACAACCTTGAGGAAATAATACCATTCCCCCCCCCTCATTTTTGCCCTGTAGACAGCAAGGCGGAGTAGCGTCCCTTGCATTGTCTAGACAGAAAACTCACGCCAATACCTGAAAAAGGATGCTCACCTCAGTCCGATTAACCTTGAGGGTTGAAGGTCAAACCCGCAACAGCGAAAGTGATTTTCATTGGATGGAAAAATGACCCCTCATTTGAATCACCCAATTGAACCACCAGCTAATCGTCATCGAACTCGAATAAATAGCCTAAACAAGCAAGATTCTGCCTTTTATGATCTGATCACCTGACGGTGGATGCTGGAAAAATCTGGACTAAGAACTTCGTCAGCATGATACATTACTGCATCCTAGGATATTAGCAAGTACATGACTTTTAAGATCTGATCACTTGATTGTAGACGCTTGAAGTGACTAGACTTAGTACTTCACTGGCGTGATACTTAACTGCAACTGCTACCTAGAGTACTAGTAAGTACGCAACCGTGATTTTGGTATTGCACTTGTATTGTTCATTCGCTATGTCTCAAATATTCGATCGCGTTTGACCCTATTCTAATAATGCCTCTATTACCTTATATTAATATTATGAATTCTATTATTGCTTTTGCCGTGGGCTTCGACATGCCGCCATCCCATCATGGGGATGGCAGGTTGTTGTTCCAACTCGCCCATGTCTCTTTTAACGAGATGACAATACGGACACTATGTACCTGTAGATTTAATGAGTGTTATTGATACCATGTCCCATATTTGATTAATTAAAATGTTTGCGTGGTCTAACATTGTCGCGATGCAACATATGCTCTCGCCGACAATGACAAGACTTATATTCCATCCACAAATTGGATGTATATATGTACAAGCCACGTCACCTTCCATACATCGATCGGAATTCGTTGCTGTTGGAACGGGACTTATCAGCTTATGGATATTCGCTTGGATACCTATCCAATGTTGTATCTTTTGCCTCTAGCCTGGTTTCTACTACTGGACCGACTTACCTTGAGCTGGAACTAGGGGATTGATCTACATCCTACACCAAACTACCTGACAGCTAGGACTTCGAGATCAAGGGACTCTCACCACCACGATTTATCGCGGGAGAGTCATCTTCCCGTCGCAGACATCCCAAGGACTCTACGACCGGGAACTCCAACTTCGCTACGCTCAGAACAGCACCGAAGGCCGGAACAGGGACACGCTTCTGGAACAGAAGGACTCCCACACTGTGTTATCCACCGAGACCATCACAGAAACTATAACGGCTAAGTTTACCAAGATCGAGCATAGAACTTGAGCAATATAGCAGTAGTAATGATGATACCGTCTGTATGTTAGGGACACTTGCTTTGTGTTAATATACCTTTCTAATTGGATGAAATCCATTTGATGTATATACATTAAGCCCCACAAGTGTTTTACATAGGAAGTTGTAAATATTATTGTGTAATAAATATTTGTAGTTAATTTCACCTTTAACTAAGACTTCGTTTCAGTCTATAAGTCTATACTATATGTATATAGACAGGTGTTATGTCTGTGTGGTTATTCGGCTTAAATAACATATCCCTAGACAGAGTGCCAAGAGGAGATCTCATACGAGAGATACTCCTCTCTAATAAGTCATAAGTCGGATCACCACACCATTATATATCCAATGAAAACTATGTAAAACCTTCTTGAATATTCTATATTAAATGTAATATCCTCTTTGAAACGTGTAAAATGACTTTTTAAAGTTTTTTTGTTTTTTGTTAAATCATAAATAATAAATGTAAAATTTAAATTTGTCTGATTAAAATCAGTTTTAAAATGTCATAAATAAAAACATTATCGAACTTTCTGGAAAATTTTTGATTTGAAAATTAATGTATGATAAATTTGAAAATACAGCAGTACTAACCCTTTTTGTAAGATGCAAACTTTTTCACATAGACAAAGTCGATCTCCAAATTCCTCATCATCCTGCAATTCTTCGATATGTCCCAAAGCATATCGGATGATGACATAAAATTTATCCAGATCTTGGTCATTTTGTAAAAACAAAACTTTTAGCTGAAGACGGAGAAGTAATAATAATAATAATGAATTTATTTGAAATCCACGCTTCATCCCAAAAAGGCTCGAAGCGCGGTACAAAGTCAACCATATTAAAAGAGAAATAAAAAAATCTATATTACACCACATTGAAATTCAAAATGCAACAATACAAAAACTACCTTTGAGAAGACCCATTCAAATTCTTTTATTTGTTACAATTATAAACAACGCAGGCCAATATACATCTAGGACAGACCTGCACAACTCAAAATGTAAGGCGTGCTTTAATACTTTATAAAAACCTTTGCGGACCAAAGGAAAATAGGACAATGGGGAAATCTATTACATACAAAAATTTGAAAAAAGGAATTTTCGTAACTTCGCGGGCCGCTAAGTGGTTGCTGGCGGGCCGTATGTTGTGCAGGCCTGATCTAAGAGATGATAGGCAGCTGGAAAAGAGAGTAGACAATATCATGCCAGCAGTTGTATGCGAAATAGATATGTTTTCAGTTCTGTTTTGAAAAACTCAGTGTTTGGCTGTTTCTGATAGCGTCAGGAAGTTGGTTCAAAATTGTTTGGCAGAAAATGCGAAAGTGCGTCTTCTGTGAGTCTCGAGGCAAACACGTGGTATCGAGAGTTTGCCACTATTGGATGAGAGGAGTTGTCTAGTTAGTACAAAAGTCGTCGTGAGCGCTTTGAGATAGGAATTGTCCAGGTCATGCAAGCAGCGGTGGCACAGATTTGTAATTTTGTACTCTATACGAGCGCGGACCCGCAGCCTATGCTATTCTCTCAGAAGTGTTTTATCATGATCAAATTTGAGTTTGCGAAGAACAATGTGAGACGTATTATTCTGTGCTTTTTTAATTTAATCAAGGAGCGTAGCTGGAATATCCACCATGAGAGCATTGCAGCAGTCCATGCGTGATAGCAAAGAATGCATTTTTAAAAAAAAATTGTTCTATTTTTTCGATACATGTTTTTTAGTCTTTTTTTATTTAAATAAAAAAAATAAAAAATTATAGGTTTCTATAAATCCAGAAGAATAATTATTTAAGGAAAGACGGAGACAGATATTGAAACAAAGAACATCAAGAAATGTAAGTGACGCTATTGTAGTTTTAAAATAATGTGAAGAAATCAATGTTAAATAAAATACATACATTTTGGGACATAATTCTTAAGATGAGACAAAGTATTAAAAAAATTGTAAAAAAAGTGCTCTCAATTATTATTTCAGATGTTCTTTAAAGTTAAACATATAACATACAATTTTAAATTTGTAAACTCTTCTAAATACCATTGTAACTTGTCTGGATAAAGATGATTATGGCCTAAGCTTTTTTTATTTTTGATGATGTCAGATCGGGTTAACTGATAATAATTTCTCAAATGCTCCGTTCTCGTGAAATAATACGAATTATTTACTTAAATAATTCACAGGATAAAAATAGTATATTGTCTAAATTCACATATGATGATGATTAGAATATTACTTACATAAAGTTAAGACAAAAAATCTATTTTTCTTTAACAATAATATGTGAAGTAAATCATAAACAACATAAATCCACTAATGTGAAATATCTTCTTAACTGCTTTTCCATGTTCTGCAATATGGCCGCTTGTATAGTTAATTATTACAAAATAGACGTTAGTAAATCTATGCAGAATACACAATTTAATTTTTGTAATATTAAAAAGGACACACCGCTTGTTTGGCGTATTCTAATTCGTATTGCTGATAAACCGACAGATACAATGTTTTAAACAGTTACATACATAAAGATAAGATGCAAGTTTTTGATCCCCTTTCAATCGGAAATACACAAAAGTAATGAGCTAACAAATTATTTTAGTTAGTTTAAAATAATATGTGCAAAGTAGCTGTAAATTTTTTAATTAATGATTTTTGTCAAAATCGATGCCTAGCTTGCGTCAAATTTTTTAATGATAAGTTAGGAAAGTTCAAACAATTCATGAAACACATTTTTTTCAGCAATACCGGTAAGAAAAGTTTTGAGTTTGTTGACAAAAGAAATGAACTCCGAAATTATTTTTGTAGCATTCAAGAAGTCAACAAAATTTTGGTTACAAATGGATGAGCTGACTGATTAGTTAATAATGTTTCCTTGACGTTTTTATTTGCAAGACAGCCAGAAACATATACATGTGGGTCATTATTATTTTTGTTGTTTTTGAGATGTTCTTTATTGTCAGGGTAACTACGTTTAGTAGCATACAATTTCACAATTCACACTTTGCAGTTTTTTCCGGAAATGCCAAACCTCCATATGAAGAGAAAGTGACACATGGGTGAACCTCCCCATTCAACCCATTCGTCCTATTCTACGCCAATGGTAGGGGCGTAGCTAGATTGTTTAAGTTCAGGGTAAAAGATTAATTTTTTGCCTCACCCCCCCCCCCTCAAACATAAACTAATTATTTTCCACCATTATACATTATCAAAGAACATTTTTGAGTCCCCGCTTGTCAGGCTCCCCGGGTGTGACACATGGGTGAACCTCCCCATTCAACCCATTCGTCCTATTCTACGCCAATGGTAGGGGCGTAGCTAGATTGTTTAAGTTCAGGGTAAAAGATTAATTTTTTGCCTCACCCCCCCCCTCAAACATAAACTAATTATTTTCCACCATTATACATTATCAAAGAACATTTTTGAGTCCCCGCTTGTCAGGCTCCCCGGGATTAATGTCCCATGTGCCACTGCCCCCTCCCCAAGTATTTCTGAACCCCCCCCCCTATAGGGGAAAAATGTTTGAAAGAAACACTAATATTTATGACGTCAGTTTTTTTAACAAGAACTAAAATATCACATTTATATTTTTTTAAATGTTTAGTTTAATGCAATAATATAGGTAAATAATTACATAATAAAAATAATAATAATAATAAGTGGTCTTATATAGCGCGGTACCCCAGCCTAGGGCTGGGCTCACCACGCTGTACATAAAAATACTATCAAAAGAGACATAATAATGACATTAAAATAAAATACATTTATGAAATAAAGAACAGCATGTAACAAAAATATATATATATTCACCCACCTCACCCCAGTGTGTGAATGTCTTCATTGGACGATCGTGTCAACATTTATTCTAAGAATGCTTAAAATTGGGTATATCTTGACTGCAATCATAATTAATTTGTTTATGATCTAAAAGTTTATGTAGTCCTAATTCGTTTAAGACCCGCAGGCCTATGTCTTATAAATGTATTTTATTCTGGTGTGTCCTGCTTCCTCTTCAAAACCACCTTCCTGCCCCCACTCCACATATTTTATATCAATAGCAGTGATTTAACACAGAATGTCACGCAGTGAGATTCAAGCGTGACGGTTGAACTCAAAATTGATTTTTTTTTAGCAGGAGGCAACAATAATGTTAATCAATAAAGAACTGTAGAGCTGTCTTTAGGACTAAATGTAGGACTGTCTATAGGACTTTCGATGGGAATTTCTGAAGGACTACAGTTTAAAGTCTGGAAGTTAGGTGTAGGACTGTCGTCTTGATCTTGTTTTACATAACAGTCGCCTTACTTTGTTTCCAAAAGCAACGTTGAATCTAATATTTTCAACAATTGTTTTTCTTTCTATAAAAACGTTTTATAATGGGACTAACAAAATACCCATTCTATAGCAGCGGAGAGCCTTTTTCTAAGGAAAAAAATTATAGAAATTATAAATAAAATGATCGAAAAGTAACCAATAGTTATATGTTAAAGTTCTCTTTGTATAGCAATTGTCTGTTTGGTCCTCCGGTTTCAGTATGACCAAGTTGTGGGCTGAGGTCACTCTTAAGAATTTGAAACGTTTAGTTGTCTATGCGAAAAACAAGCCTGCCTCAAATCAATGCCAACTTTTTATAGGGTCTGTCCTAGAGACTTATTAATTGTCATTGCAAAGCAGAGTCTTACTGGAAATTGGAGGCGCTTGAATTGAAATGGGAAATCAGAGGGTATAAAGGGGATGCGAGGAATAAAAACTGTCTCCCTTGAACCACTGCCTGTGAAGATAGTTGCCTCAATTAGGATATTTTGCAGACATGTGATTTAAAGCCTGGCACCGGTACAAAGTAAATAAATGTAAGTTTCACAGTAACACTATTGGTGTTCCTACTTTCAGAATTAAGATTATGTTGAGGAGTGCCAAGAGGATTTAGTGAGTTGAGAAACTCTGCTGGATGGTGCACTGCATTTTTCCCTTCCACAACTGAATCAACAGACTGATTTGTTTTAGCTTCTGCAGGTAGTTTTTGAATAAAAATGTGGTTTATAGGTGTAGAGTTGTTTCTCGGGAAGATGTAGGAAAACCGAAATGATCAAGAAATTGACCTCCAATGGCAATCACGTAGTTTTCAAGCTACAGCAGACACCTGATAGAGATCGAATGTAAGTGCTGGTGGACTTCTGTTTCTATAAGATGTCCTTCAGTCTGTCTCGTAACATCTTCTGATATGCAGTCTTTATGTTTTCCCAATAGATTTAAGGGGTTTTCTATTTGGCAGAATACCAGCATGACAGCAAAGAGCCCTCGGATCTTTTGAGGTGAGCGAGAGAGAGCAGCTCCCTGTAGAGTCTCGTCGCAGTTTTTGTCGTATGTAACATACCCAGTGTCGTGCAGGCCAACTTATCGATTGGATGTAGACACGATCAACGGTTCTGGGATATTCGAACGACCCGACCCAGCACCTTATCATTTTTCGCACCCGAATCCCCTGTTTTTCCCTGCTTCCTTCGACAAAACATGTTGTTTGGTTACCACATATATGACGGAATTTCATAATAATAAAGTTCTTTTGCAAAATCATCGTGGTTACAGATTTCAAAGAAAGCTATCAGAGTCGTATGTGTTGGATTACGTACTTTATTGACAACATTGGCCTGTGTGAAGTAAATTTTTGTCCACTCTCAAGATCCACAACAAGATGATCGACATGGGGGTAACATTCATGAATGGGAAACAGAAGATGCACCAGGCTGCCTCAGAACCACTAATGTAACGGCCAGCTTCGTATCGAGACACCTCGTCATTTTTGTCTTGTATTGCAAACGCTGCCTGGTCATTCCCCATGTTAACATACTTGTAGATGTATTTTATAGATTCTATTGCATTGCAAAATTCTACATTTATTTAAGCATTGAAGGAGCGGGACAGCACAGGACTAGAAGGGACCACACATCTGTTGTCGATATGTATGCCATTGATGTTTATTACTCGACTTCATTCAGACGGCGCACCGGTCTGAGTTTCCAATATAAGGGGACGCGGGTACTTTTTACTGCATATTCCATTGATCTTGCAGGTTGAGTTGATATTATGAGGTCCTCATGGACCGTGAATCATCGTTGATTTTACTATTTCGTGGAGGGTGGGGTCAGGCTGTGGATCAGGAATTTCCGCACTGATGACTTGATCGATGGTACCTGGGTTAATCCTATGCCTAAGCCACAGAAGGATGTGTGCATGAGGAAAACATCGCTTTTGCCATTCTGTGGTGTACATGTAGCAAGTTGGAAAGCCAAAAATGATACTCTTGGTGAGCAAGTCTATCATATTACGATTTTTCAGATGAAATACACAACTGATTAGGTCGTGGCGATTGTCAGTCCATTTAGGATTGCAAGTGAATGTTATATTAAGCCAGGGTGGCCGTAATCACGTATGTAGGTCATTGCGTCTTGTGCATATAACACGGTCCTCCTGTGAAGGAGGATGGTAATATTCTGACAAAATTCTGAAAAAAATAGTGTCTTTTTTTTCTCAATAGCATCTTTCAGGTGGACGTAATTTTCAGCTTGTAGTTTCTTTTGCTTTAGTCGTATATAATTTTGTCTTTCGGATTCAATTTTCGCGTACATATCAACTGAAATTTGATTTAATAAACTTTTGAGAAAAATATAGTATTTTCATGAGGTTGTCTGATAATAAGCCGATATGAGTAGAAGTTCGCTGCGTAGACACGGTTTTTTGTCATAGGTAAATTACTGTCAGGGTCAACTTGCGGTATAGACACAGATTAGCCGTCATAACTATTGCAGAACATAATGGGATATTGCAGTGCATCATAGGATCTTTGTGTTTCCATAAGGCGTTGTAGTTTATTGTCTCAGCTTTTCAAGATAATACTCCTATTCTCGAATGTTTGCCCCACGATAACAACACCGACTTCACGTGCTGCAGGTTTATTATATCTGCCTTTGTGTGAATGTGATGGTTTTTTTTGTCGCATGAATGACAACCTGGAAGTCTTTGTCTTGATCTGAAATACTGTCGACTGAGGATTGGAAGGCTTTAATCTAAGTGACATGCAGCATTTTCTTCAATAGGCGCACTAGGGTCTTGTTAAGCCTAGAAATATTAGCGCACCGCATTTGTGCTTCCATTTTATCGTCCCCGACAATATAAATTTGGAAAAATTAGTGTTCCTCAGTCGTCATAGGTAAAATACTAACTGGGACTTTAAATGAGGGCTTACAATTTCCCTCAACCATTTGATTAGCAACAAATGACGTCATTTGAAAAGCGCTGTTGTATTTGCAAATATTGTTCAAGAAATGCTCACTTTGAGGATGATTGCCATGTAAGAGGGCATCAAGAAGCCTAGGGACCTTCTATAAAGGAGGGAGAAGAACTTTAGAAGCGTTACAATATAAACGAAGAGACTCGAAGTTCCACCTGCAAGCTTGGCAATAGTCACAGACAACATCCGTGAATCCAATGCGTACTGTTTTGTCAGCTTCATACTCCATGTTTGCGTCGCACGAAAATCCCCAATCATTTTTTTTTTAGCGAAACCTTTTGCTTTCGCATGAGTTGCTTTTCATGATTGGTATCGTACCTACAAACAGCGTCTCTGTTAACTTGGGGATTTGCTTTGGAGTATTTAGTGACAGCTTCTCTTTGTACTTGCGGATTTTTCTGGCTGTATTATTAGGCGGCAGCGTCACGAATTTGTTTCAGTCTCAGCGCTCCAGAAAATCTAACACGACGTCTCATACACCTCTTTTTTCTCGTTTGTCATTGTTTGGAGTGATGTTATGATTAAATCATTTGAGTTTCAATATTCTTTTAACTATGTTAGTATCTGGTTTACTGGTGTGCAAGTGACATTTGGCTTTTCGCAAGCATGCAACCGGTTGCATACATAACTTGTTGTCTGCTGCCATTACTCCAAAAAAACATTACACAATAATAATATGTCATATCCCTTTTCACACAATACGTCACAAGATACTAAGCATAATAGACACACTAACACATATAATCTCTAAATAACACGCAATCACAATATTTTGTTCAAATTTTATTTATTTAGCTCAAATTAGGCACACACAAACAAATAATTCGGGGCCCCCTGTTGTGACCGTTCGGGGTAGAGTTACGAAAGAAAACCTGATTAACTTTTGTGAAAAAGCTGTAAGGAATAAGCCTGCCAAATTTCATGTTTCCATCTATAGAAGTTTGAGAATATAGCTTATATAAGAAATAAGAAAAATGAAATGGGGCCCCCGGCCCCAGAGTTATTGATATTACGAGTTCAGTACTTTTCAGTATTTAAATATGGATAATCAAGAGTATGTGTACTAAGTTTTGTCAAAATCCATCTGTTCATGTAGGAGAAATAAGCCTATTGCTTTTTATATATCCTATAATAGGAAAATGAAATGGGGCCCTGGCCGCAGGAAGATGGATATTATGTGTTAGATACTCTTTGGTATTTGAATATGGATAATCAAATGTTTGGATATTAAGTTTCGTCAAGATCCATCGATTCATGTAGGAGTATTTGTTGATCATTTTATTCATATAGCTCATATTAGAAAAAAAGATTTGGATCCTCCAAACGGTATATATTTTCAAAATGAAACCTGCTTAACTTTTGTAAGTAAGCTATAAGAAATAAGCTTGCCAAATATCAGGCTTCTGACTACAAGGGAAGTTGGAACAATTAGTGATGAGTCAATGAGGGCTTTGCCTTTCATTAGTATATATTATTGAAATCATTTCCCATTACCGACGTAATTAATTTTTCTAAATAAAAAAAATAGTAATTTATCATTGGAAGTATTGTATTAAAAATATTATATGGCGTGAGTATTAGTGTTTTAAATTAACAGTTGAAAGATTTTAGATTTTTGTTTTTAAGAAGCAAAAGATTGTATCATAACAGAATTATTATGCTATGAAAGTGAAAAAGACGGCTGGATTTCCCATAAAGCCAACCTAAGCCATGGCCTAGTTCACATCAGTCGGAGGGTGTATGTACACAGGAAATAACACGATATTTACGATTGGTCTGAGTTATTATAAAAAGGCAAATTAAGATTTTCTTTTCACCCATATACCTTAAATAAAAATCATTATATTTATGATGCCCATTTCTACAGCATACAGTATCTTGCTTAGTCACAGACTTTCAGAAATTTTCCCCGGGGGGCACTTCAGATTTTGCGGAAAGGGGGGGGGGGGCTATACCAGTTGCCAGTGGGCAAAGGCGTAGTTAAGGGATGGCAGATCAGACATTCATCCCGGGCATCATACTTGCGGGTTGGGGGGGGGGGTGGTAAAAATGGGCTTTGATGGTTTTAATTAGTTGAAGATAACCGGTTTCAGAGTTGGAGGTTGGCGTAAAAATGAATATTGTTCCCTGACGCCAAATACTGTTGTTACGTTACAGCTAGTGGCGTCGAAATAGGGCGTATGAAGTTGTCCACTCTTGATCAATGATGGGTTTTGGAAACTTGCTCTCTAGAAAATTTCGGATTGTTTCAAAATCAAGAGGTTTATTTTTGTATATACCTGAATTCGATGTTTCTATTAATCTTTTGAACAGGGAAGACAATTTTTAAAGTTTTGTGGGAGGCATTATTTAGCCCAGTGCCTTATATAAACTGAAGTCACACCGTTTGTGGCATGCCCAAAGGTTATCATTAGGCACAATCTTATAATCAACCTCATACTGCACCGTTGATCAGCGTAATGTAAGGCGTGCATAAATAAGGAATATTTTAAAATGGTTATACTAATTCAGAAACCTACTTATGTAACACATAAATTAAAATGTCTTTCTTTGTATTGGATTAAAATTCCATCCTCCAATTTTTGAATTCTGTTTGAAATTATATTCATAAGTCATTTACGTAAAAACGAATTAAGGGCCGCAATGACTCATTTAAATGCTCGGGCTTGTTGACAACAACACATTAACTTTTTGTCGCAATCGCATAATTGGTGTAGGAGCGCATGCGACACATACATCATGCATGCATACATACATACAAACAGACATTCAATTTTAATAAATAGAGATTTTAAATGAAAAATTTGTTAACAATGTTTACTAATGACAGTTTAGGCCTAATGTCTTTTACAGCCAGATTTCTTTGAAATTTTGCATTTCCAATGTCAGCCTTTAAGTAGATGATACCCTACATAAGACATGCTGCTAGCTACCTCACTAGATTATCTCTTGTCTACTCAAAATTTAAAAAAATAAAATAAAATTACTGATTGGTACAAAGAGGCGATCAATTTTTTATTGTTTCGGATAATACTATTATATGAAACAATAAAAAGCCATGTACATGGTGTTGTACTGTCTGCAGTTGTAGTTTGGGATACGAAGCTATACATAGAAGAGGCCTCCAAACAATTGCAAGATAGAACCTTTTACATGCTGAAGTTCAACGACCCCATTGTCCAGAATAATGAAACTGTCAAGACTACTATCGAAGACCTTATTCAAGTTGCCCAATTACCTGCGTCTTCATCAAACTTAAGAATTTATGACAGTGATCTTGTTAAACCATGTTTATATTTATGACTAAAAATTCACAAAGAAGGAAGTCCTGGAAGACCAATTGTCTCAGCATGTTCTTGTCCTACTGAACTGATTTCCGAATTTGTGGATACAATTTTTCAGACAATGGTTGACAGTTTGCCATCATATATTAAAAACACTAACCAAATGATCAAATCTCTCGTGTCTTTGATTTTACCTAATGAAACCAATTCACTTTTTACAATGGACGTGTCTTCACAATACACGTCAATTCCCCACACTGATGGACTCACTGCCATTTCATTTTTTCTGAATAAGAATCCTAATCCTAAGTTTCCAACAAATACCCTTGTACGTCTGACAGAACTGGTTTTACAGCTTAACTCGTTTGAATTTAATGGCGAATTTTTTATCAGATCATTGGCGTTGTTACGGGAACGAAAATGGGACCAAGTTATGCATGTCTATATATGGGGCATTTAGAACATCTTTGGAGAGAACACTACAAAAGTCTTTTCCCGGAATACTAAAGGAGATACATGGATGACTGCATAGGGATTACCAATATAGACATAACACAACTAGAACGTTGTTTTTTTTTACTTAATTGGACATTTTCATCAAAAAATTAAATTCACTTCAACGATCCATAAAAATACTATTTATTTTTTTAAATTAAAAATTAACCTGAAAGTAAACATCATATCTACGTTTATTTTCAATAAGAAAACAGACAGTCACAGTTTATTTACTATATTCATCATCCCATCCTCAATCATGCAAAAACTCAATCCATTTTTCTCAGTTGCTGAGACTGAGAAGACTCTGTAGCAATGATGGGATTTTTTGGGGAAAGGACGGCTGAAATGTTGTATTTTTTCTAACGCAGGTTATATCCTGAACAAATTTTAAAAGCAGCTGTCACTCGAGTTAAAGGTATGACTAGACAGGATTCTTTTAAAGCCACTCATTCTAACGCTAGGGATAGGTCTAAATTTATTTTAACTTTTCATCCCCATAACCTAGAAGCTCATTTTCTGGTTCTGAAAAACCGCTCAATTCTTATGACAAACCCGGTCACCAATGAGGTTTTCAGAAAAAAACTCTTCTTTACGCTTTCCGGGGGACAAGAACCTTAGAGACATGCTAGTTAGAAGCCACATCCCCGCTATCAAAACTTATAAAGGGAACAAAAGTTGCAACCGTATCCGATGCAACACATGTCCGTATGTGATGGAAGTTGATAAGATCACTTTCCCTCTGAAAATATTACGAATAAAAGATTGCTTTACCTGCACAAGTAGGAAAGTGATTTCCACCATCATTTGCAAAAAGTGCGATAAAGCATTAGTAGGAGAGACAGGTCATCGCCTTGAAGACCGGTTCAGAGATGACATCTATTACAAAAATAAACAAGATCTCTGTCCGCTCTCCAATTATTTCAATAGCCCTAACCATTATGGAATCTCAGATATCGCAGTTACTGGTATATTGTATACTAGTAAGACAACAGATAGGATTTATATGAAGAATAAATTAATAACAAAAATAGGTACGTTGTCTCCATATGGAATAAACCAAATCCACAATTTTACTTAGCTAACATGTCTTTTTCCTGTTTGGTTTTTACAATTTTGCTTAAATCACTTCCTTTCCACTTTCTTTACTTTGTTTCTGCCTGTTTTTTCGCCCACTCCTATTTTTTTTCTCTCCTTGTTAGGTAGGATATCTGTATGTATGTATTCTGTAAAATTATTATTAAATCTTATCTTACATTGTTATATTGACACAAATTGTTGGTGTCTATTCAATCTACTGTCTGCAGGAATATTGTGTAAATTCTGCCATGTAGGGTGTAGGACTGTCCATTGTTTAAAGGCCGACATCTTTTATAGAAACTATGAAGTTACTTTTTTGTAGCACTTTGACCAACCGGTTATTTGCTTAAAATGCCTGGACACGGTGTAAAAAAATTAGCCCTGTTAAGCGCTAGTTTAAAAAGAAAATTTGTTGAAGACAGTCAGTATGACATGGTGGTGATGGTGATCAGAGCCAACTTTTGATGCTATATGTGCAACGTACTGATATCAAGCGGGGAATACTGAGTTATTCGACAGGTATGTGTGGGAATAATTCGGCTAAGTCTATTTTCATGAATCCAAAATAGCGTTTTTCTTTGAATTTTGCACTAACGCGTTATTTCGTTCAGTGATGAAGAAATGTATTGTTTTTGCAGAAAAATTTGAAACAATGCTTTTACTTTTAGAAATTAAACTATTTTTAAAAAGAAAAAAAAATATTAAACGAAGAATGACCTTCGATTTTAATTGAAAAAGCAGGATTTTTGTCCCTTTGTATACCATGATAATACCACCATATTAGAAGAGATAAACACAGATGTCTTGTCCAACTCTACTACTCCTTACAGTGTAACTGCAGCATGATCATTCTTAATATCACATATTACATTAAACTCATCCTGCCCTCCTCCCCAACGCCAGCGTACTTGAACTATTTTGTAAAACAGTTGCGTAATAAAAAATTTTGCTGTAAAGTAATTATCTTAAATTATATTTTTATAAGTTATAATTGGTAATATTTACTTTAACTAATGAAATAATTTAATCACCATTTATAATTAAGCACATGTGAAAGATAACACATATTAAATGTCCAAACAATTAATAATTTAAAGCAGAATATGTGAGAACCATTAATTCGTCAATGGTAAAGTTGCTAGTCAAGAAAAACACATTTGAGACACTTAGCAAACCTCCCCAATTAGTAGCAAGTCTTGCCAACAAAAAACAGTTTTGTTTATATGCAATGAATGTTTTAAGAGAAATTAATATGTATCATTTACAGTGTATATGCAAACAAATTTTAGATAAACACAACTTTTGTCTCATGATTCAACAAGTTGTATCGCGTATTCAAATTCAACAGACTATCTATAAACAAACTGCATATACAACCGCAATAAACTCAGACTAAAAGTCATACATTTTTTTCGTGTAACGCTATGATAAACGCAGCCTTTTGAATGAGGTTGGCCTATAATTAGTGAGGACCTATATTTAATTATTGTGTACTTTACCTCATGTGCCGTAGAATGTTCAAATATATGCATTGTTTTGTTACCATCAGGAAGCTCAACAGTACATGCGATGCCTGCAAAATCCGCCTCTGTCGATGGAAAAAATTCATATATATGTATTTAAATAAGTTCTGCTCAATTAGTGTTACGTTAAGAAAGCAGTTTATTTAACTTAAATATATTGGTTCTTTATAAATAAGTAAACACGTGTAGGTCTATATTTTATCTTTGAGGATTGATGTTTCGACCAAATTTGACAAAAATATCTTTCATTTTTTTGAATGAAATATTTCTTTGTTACGAACTTATATTATCCATTATTATATATTTTTTCTTTATATAACCAGTACACATAACAGAGAATTGAGGGATCTAGACCACAATTGATTGACAGACCTTTCACAGCCAATTTTAATACCTCTTGGACTATTAAAATAATCCAATCAAAATTTGTTCCGTCGTCCAAGACAATAACACTGACATTTACAAACCAATTTGTAACTGGACAATTAAAATAAAACTAGATTTGTTTATTATATGACTAAAATACTGACTGGTCTATAATTTAACAAGTAACTCATTTATGAGTTTGGAAGAACAAATATGAAATTCAAATGCTATATCATTTGCTTTTTTTCAAACATTCTAAAATGTCAACTAATAAAATAAATCTTAAATTATTTTGTTTAAAGCATTTTATCGATCACTTATTTTGTGACATTAGAGCGTTTTGAGCATGCAAATTTGGCATGGACACAAGCGTTATAAAATTAATCAATCATCATCATCATCAATGCTCATTTCGAAGGGGAGAAGTTCTGCATACGTTTCTAGAATGTTTTAAGATTGACTCCGTAATTCTCGAAAAACAAATCGATAATGTTTCATTTAGGTTGAAGATTATGGAAACTTCATAGTGATATAAAAGTTTAAAGAAATATTAATATTAGTTCTCTACATTTCTATAACGTTTTGTAAATATTCTAGATACTGTATTTTCTGGCTTATAAGACGACTCGGGGTTTAAGACGACCCCTAATTTTCCTGTTAAAAAATAGGGTATGGACTATACTCGTAGTATAAGACTACCCCTCTTCCAGCGCACACCAAATAAACATGTAAAGAATATAAGATTTGAATGTAATATTGTAATTTTAAGTCAAATGGTTATGACATGTATGTACTATACTAAAACTGTCACTTATAACCATAAGGTTGTTTGTCATCAAACATGTAAACATAAAACAGTGCAAGTGGATTAAACTTTTTTTTGAATCCACTCTAAAGCTGAAAGGAAGGATACGACGATAAACCCATGGGAGCTGCTATGCTGTTGGTTTTCTAAGCTGTCGACCAAACTCGACTTGATGATGATAGAAGGAAGATAACAGACAATCTTGAATGGTGTGGCATTAAATGGTGGGCATTGAATGGTGGGACATTGAATTTCGGGACATTGAATGGTTCGACATTGGATGGTAATACATTAAATGGTGGGACATTGGATGGTAATACATTGAATGGTGGGACATTGAATGATTGAACATTGTCAGGTGCAATTTTGAATGGTGGGACATTGAATTGAAAAAAGGGGGGGATTTTTTAACATTTACTCATGTATGTTATTTCATTATCCATTTATTTTTTACATTTAAAAATTCGAGCTTGGATATTCTCACATATTTTTCTTTGCACGAATGTGAATTTGATAATGATTTGCTTACTCTACAATGCATTTTTTAAAAATCTGCTGACCATTCATTAAGTTGCATTATTCGAAAAACTTAAGAAAACTATTTTGCTTGAAAAATTTAAACTTGGCATTTTCAAAACTCTAACCCTAACCCTAACCTCCAACAATCAGAAATGATTGTGGTCCCTGTCTGCACAAAGTCTTTAATTATTGCCAGGAGGACGTCTTTGCCGCGGTTCTCAACAACCCTAAAAAAAGGATTTCTTGGATCCTCTTTCGATCCCACCAAACACCCATTTTCCTTCTACGCGATTGCCTTTATGATACTTTCTCTTACCGAACTTGGATTCGTCAATTTCCACAATTTTACCCCCTCTGCCTAAGCTCTCACTCGCCAAAACACATGCTTCCGCACATACCTCGCGACAAAAGCTCACCCAGTCTGTTACTGTATTTGGATTAACCCCTACTTCTGTCGCAATATTTCCCAAAGGCAGTTTTTTCACCCAATAGTTTGTCAATAATAGAATGTCACTAAATGTCAATTTACTGTCACCAAACCAAGACCCCTTCCTTATACTACGAATAATACTGCCATGGCTTTTGTCGCGACATCTCCATTGATTATTTATAATTTAATGTTTTGCACTACATTTTGGCCGCCATCTTGGTTGACACTTCACGTGACTTCACGTGGAGCGTCAACTAAGATGGCGGCCATGATAGGAAACCCCGGGCATCGTCCTCATAATTTACCGTTTTGGGGAAACTTTAAATTGAAAGGCAATAAGGAACACGCTGGCTAATGTTAATTACGGCTGCCACTGCATCTTTTGTGTGTTTATTATAGTTGCTTGAGTGATCGATTTAAATCATTTAGGGTTCAGGTTAGACATAGGGATCGATTTAGGGTTCAGGTTAGGCATAGGGATCGATTTAGTGTTCAGGCTAGGCATAGGGATCGATTTAGGGATACATTCGTGAAATTCAATAAAATAGTAGCAGTCTTCCTTAAAATTTCCCAAAACGCTAAAATAATGGAGAAACTATCAGCAACATTTATTAAGTAAAACGTAGTGAAAATAAACTAACTTTTACAGTACTGGGTGTGAGTTTGTTTTTATGAAAGTGATACATATTAATATTAAATATTAGATTTTAGTATGAGACAAAATTATAAGAATTACTAACCTTCATTTGAGAAGACGGACATGTCTTTATTTGTTGCTCTTCACTTTGGAAAAAAAAATCGTTCAGACTGCCAGCTCGTAAACCGCTAAAGAATTGTAGGAATATAAAATAAAGTATGAAGAGGAACACAATTAAGATGTCAAACATTATGTTTTTAAGGGCTAATAATCACTCAAGATGCCACGACTTATTTTCCAAGCAGTGACTTCCCTTTGTTTATTTTTTACTAAATAATTTTAGGGATTGATTGAGGATTCAGGTTAGGCATAAGGATCGATTTAGGATTCAGGTTAGGCATTGGGATCGATTTAGGATTCAGTTTAGGCATAGGGATCGATTTAGGATTCAGGTTAGGCATGTGGATCGATTAAGGGTTCAGGTTAGGCAGAGGGACCGATTTAGTTTAAGGTTTAAGGTTAGGCATAGTAGGGGTCGATTTAGGGTTCAGGTTAGGCATAGGGATAGATGACTTCATGTGACGTGTCAACCAATATGGCAGCCACTGTTAAAATAGTGGCATTTTCAGTGACCATTTACCGTTTTTTGTTATAATTATTAATGATAATTAAATTGATAGACAATATTTGATATATGGATTATATGTGGAAAGATTGCAGGACAAAATAAGTGAAAAATGTAAACAAATTCCATAGACCAGTACAATTTGAATTGGACAAAGCCAAATAACTTAACAAAGATGAAGGTAAATAACCAATGGGTTGATTCTTATTGTTCTCCCCATGACGTCATTTGCGTGTTTATTCAATTTTTGTGCAGGACTCATTCTCCTTTGTTTAATTTATTGTTCGAGGAAGTGCTAATGACATGTTTTGTATTCAAATTTTTATTAATTGATTAATTATAACTTTAAATTATCAGTGGTTTGCTAATTATCATTTTATATGTGCCGCCATATTTGTTACATGTTGGCCTAATGCCGGCTTTTGTGCTCTATTCATTTGTGCATATTATTTCGTTGAAACCTGAAATAAAGTGTGTAAAAGTGTATTTTATGAAACTGTAAGTTGGGTTTTAAAATTAAGAACGAATGCCACGATGTCTTTTGTGTGTTTACTGAATCAGGGTTCAGGTTAGGACGATACATCAAGGGTTCAGGTTAGATTTAGGGATACATTTACTTAGATTTAGTGACAGAATTAACTGGTCTTGTCAACCAAGATGGAGGCCATTGGAAAAAAATGACATCTTTTCTTTGGATTTACCAGGGTTTCATTATGTCTTTGCTTTTTAATCATTTTTGGCCATTTTTTTTTTGGTTCATTTGCATAGTTCATATTATGCCACTGCCATAGTGTGTAAATTCCATGTGTTTTTACTTGTGGCTTTAGGCTTTGGGTTCTTTTCTTATTTTATTATTTTTTTTGTTAAATGGGGGAGGCGTCTCCCCTCCCCAGATAATTTCTTTGTTTCAGATTTTGGTATTTAAAGTGGAGGGTTCTTTTCATAACGTGTTTTGCAATACTTTTTAAGTGTCATCTTGTTTGACACTTCACGTGACTTTACCTGTCGTAACAACCAAGATGGCGGCCATGATGGGAAACCCCGGGGAGCTCTAATAATCTGGAATTTGTTCAATATTATGATTATTCATTAAAGACCACCCATGGGCGCCAGCAGAAAACTTTCTAGGATGGGGGGCAAAAAAAATCGATTAACTTTCCAGGGGGGGGGGGCAACAAAAAATTAGTAATGTTTTAATATAGTTTTAATTTACTGTAGCGTATTTGTATGGTGAACGAACAGACAGGACATCAGCCTAGTTACTGTCTCTTTATTTTCTCTTTACTTTAATACATTTTTTGTCTATTTTTGTCTAATTTTTTTTTTATTTAATCAATCGGGGGGGGGGGTTTGGTAAGTGCCCCACCTTGCCCCTACCTGCGGGCGCCCATGAGACCACCTAATGATGGCCCCAAGAACCTGACTAGAATGTTTTGTCAACAGTTAAGTTTACCTAACCGTGCTCCATGTAGACAAGTTAAAGATAGTTTCTTAATAAATGGATAAGGGAATACTCAGCTCGCAACATAAAAAAACGTACAAAACGAGACTTTATTTGTTAGTTTAATCAAAGAAGCAAAAAAATACTTGATGACTTTTACCTTCAGTGAGATTCTAAATTTTAAGAGAAATCAAAGCATTGAACTGTACAGCTTCGTTCCCGGTTTCCGGTTGGTAAGTCTGTTGTGGCTTGCCGATTAGGAAGCGTCGGCCACCGACCCCCTCGTGTATGCCGGGAAACAGAACTACTGGGCAGCCTCACGTGGGCAGACAAAGGGTGTGCTCGGTACCTGCCGTTCATAAAACAGCTCCCACAGGGCTGCCGGTTGTAATACTTCACAACCGGAAAATTAGGCAGAGCCAGGGTAGGGATCATGATTACAAGTTGCCGGTGACGGGTATGAGGCCAGAGGCGAGGGTGGTAACTTCTGGTCGAGGATTCAAACAATACAGCCTTGAGAAAGCTGTCCCTAGGCAACCGTTTCGTCCCAAGCTAGTTGCGTTGTGGAAACCCACTGTGGAATCCCTCTTATAGGGCGTCCAACGCTTTCCCGGGATGGGTGGGGGAAGATATTAGGACGTAAATTTTCCATCCCAACTCCATAAGAAAGTCGATCGAGTGCACTGTTTAAACGCATAGTGTCGGATCGACCGGGTGTCTGCTGGTTGGGGCGGGCCCCAGGCGGTGCCCTGGTCGAGCGCCCAAGCGCCCGGGTGGGGGACTTGGGGGGCCCAGGTGGGGGACTTGGGGGGGCCCGGGTGGGGGACTTGGGGGTGCCATCCTGACAAGTGGGCATCCTCGACGTGCCGCTCCGCGGCCCGACGCGTCCGGCCGGGGAGGGTTAATTTTGTGGGGGGGCATAAAGAGTGCAAACTCCTTCTGCTGACGCCATTTCTTGATGTAATAAAAACTGTACAGCTTCACTTAGTTTATTTGAATATATCTATAGTGATAAAAGTTTTGTTTCTCAACTATTTAATGAATTATGAATTGTCTTTACATACAAGAATTAATTTTTAAAAATTAATTTTTTCACTCTCAAAAGATGAGAGATTGAAAAATCGGTCATATTGGACGGGTGAAAAAAAACAAGACCTAAAATATATTTTAAAAAATTGTAAGCCAAAAAAATAATATTAAAGGAGAAATCTGGTAGCAACTTGTCCATTGCTAATTTCCTTTTTTGCCATGTTACACTAGGTACACTTGTTTTTTACACAAGACTGGTTCACTGTTACTACACACGAAAGCATGCCACAGAGTCTGATTATAAGCTTGAAATTGACAATAATTCTTCCTTAGAGGAATATTTTTTTATGAAGATAGCATTTCAGATGTGTCTGATACAGAAGATAATAAAATACATTATCATCATAATAAATAATAGTATTCAAGGTTTGTTTACTTTTTGTATTCATACTCAACTCACGTATACCGTGGTTCTCTCTTAGCACTATTATTAGTATTATTAGCCCTAACATTATTATAAGCTTTATTCAGACAAATTCCAGTTGAACTTAAATTAAATAGATTACATTATTTATTTGTTTGAATGGAAACTAATTTGCAGTTATAAAAAGATATTAATATTATGTTTCAGTAAACAAAATGTAAACAAAGCCGTAACAAGGCCAAGTCTATTATTATTACAATTTACATTGGAAACAATTAGCTTCGTTCCCTTTTCAATGAAAATTTGAAGAAAAGGTTATTTAGGCAGATTGTTTTATGTTTTGAAATATTTTTATTTATTCAAAAAAATGTTTGTATTTTAGCTTAACAAATAAATATTGTTACCGGGTATTTTATATTTTGACAGCTTCCATGAAGGGCAGATGTCAATGGGTTATGTCGACAATGATTGTGGGCACAATAAGTGGATTTCTGCATTTAGACTAGAGGTGCAAAGCATTTTGCTTCCTGATGTTAAAACAAGAGAGGATATATGAGATTTCAAAAGCAAAAATACTTTTTCAAACTCCATTTGAATACAGATTTAATTTTGCATAGGAATAGGTAAGCAGAGTAGGCAGGACAATGGACCGAAGAAACTTTCTTTGTTTTAAAAATTGATACAGGTACAACATCATTGAAGAGAAATTTATCTACTAAGTGGATTTATTATGATTGCAGGACTAATTCAATCTCTTAATTTTATAATAGAGGTCCAGAAAATCCTTATATGATTGTCTATGCGCAAGAACATACCCAAAGCTATTTTTTTTGAGTTTCCTAAAAGTTTCTGATAATGAACATAAAGGAAACATGCTGTGCAAAATTGGGAGACTCTTATTTATTTCAATACAAAGAAGTGTATCAGCATCAAGAAAATGTAAGAATTAATGAACAATTTAGGGAATATAGGACATCTTTCATGATGAACCCATTCCTGTAAATCCCAAAATCTTTGCGCCGTGCGCTGCAACCTGACATTAACAGGAAATGTAATTGCGTGTTACCCAAACAAGAAAAAAATGGTCCGAGAATAATAATATGTCATACTCTTTGCTTTTTTATACATGTGTATGTTTTAATAAATAAAGAAATTATTTTCAAGAATTTTATATGCATTGTCTTGTCTAAGGATTAAATCATTTGATCGGTATCTTGGGGATGCATAAAAAATGTTTATTTATTAAAATGTGCTCTTTGTTTTTAATCTTTAGGTTAATAATTACAGTACAACGTGAAAATATAACTTTAAAAAAAATCTCTTCAATCTCTTATAAAACCTATAGTGAACCTATTGTTATTTTTTTATTACTATGGCTTCATTAAGTTAAAAAAGTAGTATTTATATGACATTTATCACGTCTGCATTAGATTTTCATAAACATTTTTTTTTTAAAGTTGAGGTTAATTATTTTAATGTGATACAATAATTAATAAAATGTATTCCATTTTAGTTGTAAACTATCTATTTCTGTGGAAAATTTTGTTGCTGCAGCTTTTTTTAGTGGTTTTAAAATGAAATATTTAATAGTCTAATAAGTCAGCCGCAGTTGCTTCACTAAATATTTTTTTATTTAAATGTTGAGGTTATTATTGTTAAAGAAAATACTTGTATCAAATATATCTTATTTCCTTTGAAAACAATGGTTAATGTAAACAATTTAGTACTAGAGATTAATAACTGAAAAAAAGGAAATATTTGAAAGACTAATATGTCTATCAGCAGTAGCTTTTTTTTAACACATTTTTCTTTAATGTGGAGGGTAATTATTTTAATGGGAAATAATAAATAATAAAAAAAACAATTAAATTTCATTTTGAAACTGTCTATTAATGTGGAGAATATTATTACTAGACTAAATCTAAATTGTTTAAAAATGAATTATTGTTGTTCATCAGAAGCTTTCCATCAAAATATATAATTACATATACATTAATATATATTTACATGTGAAAGTTAATTATTGATTGAAAAATAATAATGACTACAATGTATGTCATTTCTCGTCAAAAGTATTTGTTTTGGTAAAGTAGCTTTTCGTAAACTTTATCTTTTAATTATGGAAGTTAAATATTTAAATGGATTGAAAAATTGATATACATTGTTTCCTTTTATCTAAGAAGTTTTTGTTACAATAAGAGTAGTAAGTATTAATATATAATGTTTCTTTAAAAATGAATTATTAAAATGTTTATATGTTGGCTGCAGTAGCTTGTGGAATTATATTATAAATTATTTTATTTAATAGTAAAAATAAATAATTTATCTTTAATTTATACTGGAAAGTATTAGTTGCTGTGAACATTTTTATTACTCATGCTTTATTACATTAAATAAATGAATTTTTTAAAACAGCAATATCTCAGTCGACAACAGCTTTTGGTTAATTTTTTTTTTAAATCTGGTGTTTCAGCATTGCATTCGGAAAATATAATTTTAAAAAATGTCTTTCATTTTCAATGAAATTATTATATTTTGTTTTTTTATTACTATAGTCTTATTAATTTAAAATAAAGTATTTAAAAGCTAAAATGTTGGCACCAACAGCACTCCATTTATTATTATTTTTTTTAATGTGGTAGTTTAATATTTTGTAGAAATAAAAAATAAAAAAATTGAATTTCATTTTATCTGCAACCGTAGAAAATTTATTATTTTAACTCAAATTAGTTTAAAATATAATTTTAATGTCTTAAAATTTCGGTCGGCAGTAGCTTTTCATTAAAAAAATTTAATAAGCGCATTTATTATTTAAAATTTATTATAATGGAAATAATAATTGATAAAATGCTTTTTTTTAATCTGGAAAAGCTCTGTTACTATGAATATTTTTATTTCTATAGGTTTATTAGTTTAAATATTAAGTATTTAAAAGACAAACACATAGGCTTTAGTTTCGTTCATAAGCATTTTTTAAAATCTGGCATTTCATTATTGAAATGGGAAATATTGTATACAAAAATGTCATTCATTTTATATGCACTAAATGTTATTATAAATTCATTGCTACCTTGAGGAATGAGTTCCAAGCGCTAGAAGATCAAGCAGAAGACCAAACAGAAAAGGACCAAGTAGAAAATATGTGGCAAAGTATAATGATGTCTGTAACATTAAACTGCCAAGAAGTCTTGGGACCAGTGAAACAGATACAAAAAGACGTGCTCTCAATAAACACACTGCAAAAATAAAAGAGTGAAGAGAAATAAAAAATCTAGACAACAGCAACCGCACCAGGGCGGAGAAAACGAAAACGTAAGAGAAATATAAAGAAACAAACCAAAAGGTATAAAAAAGCATGAAAAAAGATAAAAATGCCTACATAGATGGCCTAGCATCGAAAGCAGAAGAAGCAGCCAGGAAGGGCAAATTGAAAGAGCTCTATGACATAACAAGAAAACTGTCAGGGAGATACGAAAGGCCGGAGAGACCTGTCAAAGATAGAGAAGGTAGATCTATAACAGAAAGGTAAGAGCAACAAAAAAGATGGATGGGATTCTTTAATGAACTATTAAACAAGCACCCACCCACAGACGCACCAGACATACAACTAGCAAATGAAGACCTACAAATAGAAGAAGGTGCACCAAATAAGGAAGAAATAGCTCTGACCATCAAGCAGCTCAAACTAGGGAAATCACCGTGACCGGACAACATCACAGCAGAGATGATTAGAGCTGACATAAACACAATAGTCAACATGCTTCATCCTCTGTTTGAAAAGATATGGGATAAGAGAGAGTTCCAAAAGATTGGAAAGAGGAATACCTCATCAAGATCCCAAAGAAGGGGGATCTCAGCAACTGTGCTGATTATAGAGCAATTACAATGTTGTCTTTACCAGAAAGGTCTTTAACAGAATTATTTTGAACAGAATGAAAGACCAGTTCGACACGCAGCTACAAGCTCAACAGGCTGGCTTCTGTCAAAACAGATCATGCACAGATCAAATAGCAACACTGAGAATCATAGTAGAACAGTCCATGGAATGAAACTCCAACCTATATATAAATTTTATAGACTACGAAAAGGCCTTTGATAGCCTGGACCGGCAAACCTTGTGGAAACTTCTTCGACACTATGGAGTACCAGGGAAACTAGTCAGGATTATTCAGAGCTCTTATGAAGAAATGACATGCAGGGTGGTCCACGAAGGTAGACTCTCAGATTCCTTTACAGCCGAAGCAGGAGTCAGACAAGGATGCCTCTTGTCCCCATTTCTATTCATCCTTGCCATTGACTGGATAATGAAAAAATCCACAGACAAAAAGAGGAATGGGATACACTGGGCACTCTAGGAACAACTGAATGATTTAGACTTCGCAGACGACATTGCACTTTTGTCCCACAACCAGCAACAAATGCAGGAAAAGAGAAAATACGTAGCCACCTTTTCAGCACAGCTTGGTCCCAATATAAATAAAAGCAAGACAAAAATCATGAAGGTAAACCCATCCAACCATGAGCATATCTGTATGGCAGGAAAGGCACTGGAGGAAGTGGAGTCCTTCACATACCTAGGCAGCACCATAGACACAAATGGCGGATCCGATGTGGACTTAAGGGCTAGAATTGGAAAAGCTAGGTCAGCATTTGTATTATTAAAGAAATATATGGGAGTCGAAGGAGCTGAAACTGCAAACCACAGCCAGAATCTTTAATACAAATGTCAAGACAGTCCTACTTTATGGTGCAGAAACTTGGAAAACAACAGCGAGCCTTACGCAGAAAGTGCAGAAATTCATAAACACATGCCTTAGAAAGATCCTGACATCAAATGGCCAAATACTATAAATAACAAAGATTTACTAGAAAGGACACACCAGGTGCCCATTGATGAACATATCATAAAGTAGAGGTGGTGATGGATAGGACATACGCTCCAAAAAACCCCAGGTAGCACCACCAGACAATGCCTAACATGGAACCCACAAGGAAAGATAAAGAGAGGAAGGCCTAAGAATACATGGAGACGCGAGCTAGAGGCAGACACGCAAAATATGGGATACACCTGGAAGCAATTGAAAAGGAAAGCACAGGACCGTGAGGAGTGGAAAGTTCTTGTAGACGGCCTATGCCCCAGACGGGGTAGAAAGGCATAAGTAAGTAAATGTTATCGTGAATTTTGATGATAATTATAGCTTTTATAATTTAAAAATTAAGTATTCAAATATATAATATGTCAACCAAAGAAGCTTTTAATTAATTAGTTTGATGGTCAATAATAATTTATAGAATTTATTTTATTTCATCTGAAAACTATCTATATGTCAGCCACAGTAGCTTTCCGTAAACAATTTAAAAATATGGATGTACATTTTTTCATTCATCATCATCAGTGGCCTGGCCTGCTCAACCACATCCTTCCATTCAGAGCGATCCATGACTTTCCGCCTCCATGCACAAACCCCTAACTGGCGTACATCAATCTCCAGAGCGTTGATCTATCTCAGTCTGGGCGACCGGTGAGTCGTCTGCTCCTAGGCTTGTGCATGTATATAACTTTTGCTCCTCTACATTCCGGCATCCTTTCCATATGTCATGCCCAGCGTAGTTTTCCTTTTTTTATCATTGTGCCTATGGGTGGGTCTTTGTACAAATAGTAAAGTTCTTGGTTTGTACGGATTCTCCAGATATCATTCTCTATTACTGGAAAGTATAATTTTTGGGAGGATTTTCCTCTCCTATGTTTTGAGCAATTTCTCTGCTTTTCTGATAAGGGTCCAAGTATCACTATCGTACGCTACTACTAGTCTTATGGTAGAACACATTTAAATTTTTAGAACGCTGGAGATATTTTTGTGTCACCCACATGGCTGCCATCTTGCTAAGCTGTCAGCATGCAACAGCTGCCATATCCTGGACAACGGCTTACAATAGCTGGGTAAACCAGGTGTTGGTAGATGATGGGCCTCAAGCACTCGGTGATTTAGGTCTGCCTACCTGATGCATGTAATGACTGGACGTCGGCGGATCCTACGGAAGAAACCATTTAGGTTCAACGGAGGTGAAGGCGTTTACAGCAACGCACCGTGGAGTGCGTAGAGCAAGATGAGGCACGTAGAACATCTTTGTCATCCACTGCATCCGTACCCATTTCTGGTCGTCTTGACATAGTCTTGCCACTGGACACGGTGGGTCCGGACGAGAGAGTGAGGTTGACGCTGCGCAACTCTTCCTCACTTTAAAAAAAGTCACCCGCGCAAGTCATCAGTCATCCAACTATACCCATCATCCCAAGTCTCGTGGCAATAGGCAGGCTGTTCTAAATGCATGACGAAGGGGCTAGAATAGGTGCCCAAAAGAATGCCTGCTCCTTCACACCCTGGCCGACTGAACACGGCCAGCGGGGACACAATCTTTTCGCTCGTAAATCAAGGATAAACACTATTTCACTTAAAATTGCCACATGGAACATACACACACTGCTTGACAGGGACACTTCTAACATACCTCAACATCGCACGGTGCTCATTACCCATGAACTTGCGAGATACAATATAGACATCGCCGCCCTCAGTGAAACCAGACTCTCTGGCAAGGGTGAAATCACAGAAAGGCTTGCTGGCTATTCTTTCTTCTGGAGCAAGCGCGACCCTGACGCAAGGCGAGAAGCTGGTGTTGGCTTTGCTATCAAAACCTCTCTTGTTAGCAAGCTCCCCAGCTCTCCAAAAGGTATAAATGACCGTCTCATGACGTTGAAAATCCCCCTCTGCCATGGAAAGAAGTCCGCTACCTTAGTCAGTGCCTATGCACCCACCATGACAAAAACAGAAGAGACCAAAAACAAATTCTATGAAGACCTGAAGACTGTTATCTCTTCCACACCGTCTGCTGACAAACTCATCATACTTGGTGATTTCAATACACGTGTCGGCAGTGACTACACCTCCTGGGGGGAGTGATTGGGAAGCATGGTGTTGGTCAGTGCAACAGCAACGGCCTACTGCTACTGCAGACCTGTGCTGAACATGACCTTCTAATAACGAACACCACCTTCAGCCTGCCAACGCGCAACCGGACCTCCTGGATGCACCCCCGTTCTAATAGTGCCTATGCACCCACCATGACAAACACAGAAGAGACCAAAAACAAATTCTATGAAGACCTGAAGACTGTTATCTCTTCCACACCGTCTGCTGACAAACTCATCATACTTGGTGATTTCAATGCACGTGTCGGCAGTGACTACACCTCCTGGGGGGGAGTGATTGGGAAGCATGGTGTTGGTCAGTGCAACAGCAACGGCCTACTGCTACTGCAGACCTGTGCTGAACATGACCTTCTAATAACGAACACCACCTTCAGCCTGCCAACGCGCAACCGGACCTCCTGGATGCACCCCCGTTCTAAACACTGGCACCTAATTGATTATGTCATAGTCAGAAATAGGGACCGCCAGGACGTGAGGGTGACTAAGGCCATGTGTGGCGCAGAATGCTGGACGGATCACCGCCTCATCGTCTCAAAGATGAAAATTCATATCCAACCTAAGAGACGACCTCAGGCCACGAAAGTTCCGAAACGCCTCAACATAAATAGGCTGAATATCCCTGATGTGAGACAAACTTTTGTTGACAGCCTAGATCAACGCCTTGATACAATCACACTGGACAACCAGGACGCGGAAAAAGCGTGGACCACGATTCGTGAGATGGTCTACAATACAGCCGCTGAGCGCCTCGGACCCTCTACGAGGAAACACAGGGACTGGTTTGACGAAAACAACACAGCTTTCCAAATTCTTCTTGAGCAAAAACGCCAAGCGTACAAGGCCCGCCATGATGACCCAACGTCAACAGCAAAGACAGCTGCATTTAGGGGCATCCGCAGCAAGGTTCAAATTCAACTGTGCCAGATGCAAGATTCCTGGTTAAATTCAAAAGCTGATGAAATACAGGGCTTTGCAGACAAGAAAGACATGAAAAACTTCTACCGTGGCCTGAGAGAAATCTATGGTGTCTCCACCTCAATCTCATCCCCTCTCCTTTGTGCTGATGGTTCTACACTCATTACAGACAAAGAGAAAATCTTGGAAAGATGGGCGGAACACTTTGAAAGTGTGCTCAATACACCTTCCATCATTAATGATGAGGCCATTGAAAGACTCCCCCAGGTCCCAAGGAACAACTCACTAGACGCCGTCCCAACTTTTGATGAGATACAGACAGCGATCCGCCAAATGTCCAATGGCAAAGTACCTGGCCCCGACATGATTCCTGCCGAAATCTACAAGGAGGGTGGACCAGCGCTGACGGATAAGCTATTGGGCTTATTCCAAATCATCTGGCAGACGGAAACTGTACCACAAGACCTCAAGGATGCCTCAATCATCCACCTGTACAAACACAAAGGTAACCGCCAGACATGCGACAATCACCGCGGAATTTCACTACTGTCCATTGCAGGCAAGATCTTAGCCCGAGCCCTTCTGAACCGCCTGAATGCACATCTGGAGCTAGGTCTCCTACCCGAAAGTCAGTGCGGTTTCCGCAAAAAACGTGGAACCATCGATATGGTGTTTGCTGCTAGACAGCTTCAAGAGAAATGCCAGGAACAAAATACAGACCTATATACTACATTTATCGACTTGAATAAGGCCTTTGACAGGGTCAATAGAGCTGGCTTGTGGAAAATCATGAAGAAATACGGATGCCCAGACAAGTTCACAAACATCATCCGTCAGCTGCATGATGGTATGATGGCCCGAGTACAGGACAACGGTCAATCATCTCCAGCATTCCCCGTCACAAACGGTGTAAAACAGGGTTGTGTTCTTGCTCCCACACTCTTCAGTATTATGTATTCCGCAATGCTGTCTGATGCGTTCAAGGACTCCACCATGGGCTTGCCAATCCGGTTTCGTACTGATGGATCAGTATTTAACCTTAGGAGGCTTCAAGCTAAAACCAAGGTCAAACATACCACGATCAACGAGCTTCTGTTTGCAGACGATTGTGCCCTTAATGCTCCATCAGAAGCCGTCATGCAACACAGCGTTGATATCTTCTCAGAGGCCTGCAATAACTTTGGCCTCACAATCAACACAAAGAAGACTGAGGTGATGTATCAGCCAGCTCCCAGTAAGCCCTACGTTGAACCCAACATCATCATCAGTGGACAGCGTCTCAACCCGGTGGATAAATTTACTTACTTGGGCAGCACCCTCTCTAGATCTGTCGTCATGGATGATGAAATGAATGGCAGACTCGCAAAAGCTAGTGCCCTATTTGGCAGGCTCCGCAACACTGTTTGGGATAGGAGAGGTATCAGTCGAGAAACAAAGCTCAAGGTCTATAGCGCAGCAGTCCTCCCGACACTGCTTTATGGATGTGAAACGTGGACTGTCTACCAGCGTCACGCCAAGAAACTGAATCATTTTCACACTACCTGCCTCAGGAAACTCCTCGACATCAGGTGGCAAGACAAAGTCCCCGACACCGAGGTCCTCGCTAGAGCGAACCTACCTAGTATCTTCACCACTCTGATGCAGTCTCAGCTCCGTTGGATGGGACACGTAGCCCGTATGGCAGACCACCGGCTCCCGAAACAAATATTCTTTGGAGAACTCACGATAGGCAAGCGCTCCCAAGGAGGCCAAAGAAAGCGTTACAAAGACTCACTGAAAGTGGCACTAAAGGCCTTCAGCATAAACACTACTCAATGGGTGCAGACAGCCCAGGACAGAGCCAGATGGAGAGCTGCTGTCAAGAAGGGGGCTAAATCCCATGAAGCTAAGAGAATAACCACAGCTGAGACACGCAGGCTTGTCCGAAAGAGCAACATTAGGTCATCGCCTGAAGCAACTATTCCATGCCCACGGTGTCATAGATTATTCCGAGCAAGGATCAGTCTAACAAGCCACCTAAGAGCTCACCGTAATCCCACCCCCCCCCCCGCCCGCCCCTAACTGGATGATTCGATGGTCCTTGTCGACTTCGACGGACGAACAACAAAAAAAAAAAGTGGTGTATACTTTCTTCTTTGTTCTCCTTGAGCGGTTTTTGCTTCCCATTAGCTTTTGTAGGCTGAAAGCGGAACGGTTGCCTGCTGTTATCCTTTCTTTCACCTCAACCATTACCTCATTGTGTCAGTTTATAGTTGCCACTAGATATTTGATTATAGTTATTGTCACTTTCTCAAATTTGTGGTTGTTTATATTGATGCTTTCATCAGCATGGGAGTTTCTTGACATTATCATATATTTTGTCTCCGGTTCATTTATATGAAAACCAGCTTTGACTGAGGCATGTCCAAGTTCCCTGCATGCTTTAAGTGTGCCATTACGATTTCTACCCAGTACCGTTATATTGTCTGCATATGCCAGGTACTGCAATTCTATATAACGTTCCTGATGGTCATTGTTTTGCAAATCCACTCAAGCAGCGATGTTATTATTGTTACTCACTTGACACTCACCTAATTCTCAAAATATCATATTCCTATTCTATTAATAATTAATATCATTTATCTGGATTGAACATGACACTTGAACATTGTCCTTTTTCCATACCTGCAACATAATCTACAGGCGAAGACTTGACTTCTCTTGCACTACGTGTTCTAACATTCTCACACATTTAATAAATACTATTTTGTTAAAAGCCTAAAAATTATATGTCTATTTACACTCATAAATTTTAAATTGTGTAATAACCAGTAAATTAATAAGATTAAAATGTAATAGAGAAAACATGACTGTTGGCGTCAACTAAACTAACCCCCCCTCCCCCCGCTATCATCCACTGTCAAACCTTTCAACCCCTCAAAGTGTTGACGTAAATAATGGACGCCCCCTATCCTTAAACATGTTTTTAAAACATGTGGTAATTAATTATTTTGATGGAAAATAATAATTAATAGAATGTATTTTTATTTATTATTCAGTCAGTCATTTATTAGCTTAACAATAAAGTATTCAAAAGTCTAATGTCGTCTCAAGTAGCTTTCCATATTTTTTTATTTTTTTTTTAAATGAGGATTTCAGTTATATTTATTGGAAATAAAATAATAAAAGAAATTGTACTTTATATCATCTAGAAACTATGTAGCTGAAAATTGTAATACTCTAGCTGTACTTTATTCTTAATTTAATTAGTTTAAACAATTATGTAGCAAGCCCTGATAATGAGGTTAGAATTAATGAGACCAATAATTAATAAGAATAAAAATCAAATTGAAAGCTAACATTTAGTAGGAGGAACAATAAACTGGAAATTGTGATGTTCAAAGACGAAATGTCGTATTTACTGCCTTGGGTCTTAGCCTTTTATAAGTACCGGTACTACTTATAAAACTTTAGCATGTCTAACGTGTCATTTCATTTTTAGAATATGAATTATTATGAATAAACTGAAAAATCTTATTGCCGGCCGTGGATTTTTTTGTCTGCATAGTGAAACGAATTAAGAGTATACTTAAGTATTAAATTGATATATAAATTATTTACTTACTATTTCAAATTCAATTTAACTCAGTAAAAATAAAATATTTTGATTCGTCCAACTCCACCATGACCACGTCACTGGAAAATGGCGATATATGAAATCACGTCATGTAGGTAATTTGGGGAAATTCCGTTATTTCTTTGATAGATTAACACTTAGTTATGATGTGATGATAAGGGGGAGACACTGCAACTGCAACCAGGTTAACAAAAAAAGGAAATGAGTATAACTAAGTATGGGCCAAACTGAAAAAAATAAACACGACAAAAAATGAATGTGTCGACAGGAAGCCTTCGTCAGCGAACAAACAATAGAATTGCATCCCTAAACCTAATCTGAACCCTAAATGTGTCCCTCATAATGACGTCATGGCACCAAATTATCTGCTTTAGCCAAATAGCACTTTGCATATCAGTAGTAACTAAGAAGGCAGCAAAAGATATGTGAAAGAAAATATTTAGAATACAGATAAAATACAGGCAAAAAGGGAAAGAGTAGAGGAGTAGTAAGTCCACTATGATTTGTTTATATGGAACAAATTCTTAACACAAGAATGAAAACGTGACATTTATGCCATGTTGTGTCAAGTATCCATAAGTCTGAATCAGTTTGTTTTACATATTCACCCCGCTGGGGGTGTTTGCATTGGTGAAGATCGCACTAAATGTATTATTTTACAAACAGAAAAAACAAAAAAACTCGTCTATCTTAAGCCCACAAACAGTTTAACACCTCGTCAAACTGTTACTTGTAACAACTTAGTTGTTTGCATCCGCCTGACCTCCAACTTTCTGTAGCCCGAAATGTCTCAACTATCTTAGGGTCTTAATTTATTCAGCTTAAACCATCATGTGATCGCAACCAACAACTTTCTAATTCCCACCTCTTCTTTTTTTCCTCGTCTCTTCAGTTTGGCTTAGCTGGGAAAAGTAAAACCCTTCCCGATGACGAGTTATTCCCATTCCATAGATAACACTAATGTAATTGAAAACAACTATTTAATCAATCCAAATCTTTTTACCTGTACATAAGTAGCATGGAGAATGACATCAAAAACCACACCTTGCCTTCACTACTAAAATCTACTCTTTCTAAAGAGAATCAAAGGCGTTCTCTTAGCTACGCAGCATAAAATATATTATCATCAAACCATCTGATAAATGTTGAACCGTCGTTTTTACGCTTTGGTAAAGGAGACTATCAAGAAAATGAAAGCAGAAGCGGCTGTCTTCTAATCGGCCTTTGCCTTAGACATCGTTGTTAGTGACCTCGGTAAGCCATGTTTCTGTCTACTTCCTAAAATAAACAAGTATGATAACCCGTAGAGACCATTGTCTCAGCATGCTCGTGCCCCAACAATTCTATTTTGGAATTTAGGCTACTTGGTGGAGTTTCAATAACATGGAATATCATAATTAAACTCTCACATTCAGATAAAATATTTAAAATAGTTATTAAATGTATACAATATATATATATATATATATATATATATATATATACATATATATATATATATATATATATATTATATAATATAAAGTGTATTATATATACACTATATATATATATATATATATATATATATATATACATATATATATATATATATATATATATTATATAATATAAAGTGTATCTTGTGCTCAGGTCATGCTACCGTTACTTTGGTCCCCAAATCACACACATGCAGTAGTAGTATTCTGGTTGTCCTTCGGCCGGCCACTGCGGTGCTGGGACGAAGTAGGTCTAACGGCTTGCCACCAACGGTCAGCGTTGCTTGCAGGAGTCCAACATTATCTCTTTTTAGATTAATCAACCCTTTCATTCCTTACTAATTACTAGGACGCTAGCGTTATAGTAACTATAATTGATTGACTTAAACTACAGTGTCATGGACTACGGCCACTACACTGTACTAGACCCCACAACCCTTCACTAAATTAGATATGTTAGAATTTAAAATAAGAAACGCAATACATAAATAACTAACACATATTCTGGTGAAGGTCTGAGATTACTGTCTTAAGACCCCGCCTAGTACATTGTCTACCAGAGCAATATGCTGAGCTGAGCCATACAACATTTTCTATATGTAGGGCTCTCCAACTTTCCTGGCTTCTCTCGGGACATCTAGTGAAAGACATTCGGTCAACAGGTGCACTAGTGTCTCCGGGACAAGGCTGCAATGCCGGCAGGTAGAGTCCCTGGTGCAACTCATAACTAAAACATTCGAATCATGTCACATCGGATACGGTCATTAAAGTTAGCTATAGTATAACACTTATTTGACATGGAATTATTCTATGTAGATCTACATTTATCTAAAAATACATGCAAATTAAATATAAAACTTAGCCAATTAAGGGTTAACAAACTTCAGCACAAAATATAGGTAGCCATGGCTCTGACCAATCACATGTAACTGTCAGTAAAAGAAAGAGGATACCACCATCCCTTCATTATTTAATATAGGTTAGGCTTGAGGACGCTTCCCAAGATGGGCCCTTTGTTACAATTGGGCCAAGGTTACAAAATTATTCCATTTATGAGGCCAGTGCTAATTGTACTATGTGACGAAGGGTAGAAATGGAGATATTGTGAGTCAGCGGGTCTCAAAAGGTGAGGAAAATCGAATCTCAATAAATGATATTGTTCAAAAATGCTTTTATTCCAAAATGATGTTGTTCATGAATGATGTTGCTCAGAAATATGTTGCATCGTGCTGAGCACCTTTGTGCCACAGGCTTTCCACATGATTTCAAGCACCTTGAAGAAAGTCGCTGTACTTAGTGAAAGGTGCTGCTATAATTGCAACTTAGTACCCGCGATGAGTGGGTTGCGGGAAAATATACATATCAGACCTTATAGATGTAACGAACAGATAAGCCTAGGGGAATTCTAAAACATTATCAATTTTATTAGCTAGTATAATTATTTATCTTCGCATTAAAACTATTAACTAAAATAAATAATCAAATAAAAAGGTTACACATGTACTATTATGAACAAATGTAATTTTTTTAATGATGCAAACGTTGTATATATCAATTACTTATATAATTAAATAATACATTAATGAAATATTTTTTTTTTCTTTTATAAAACTCGACTTATTTCTATGTAAACTAATTTATATTTATAGTGAACAAATTCAAATACAAAAACTTTGCCGTGAAAGCCGCTGAAGCTTTTCTCGTGGGTACATTCTTAAGAAGAACAATGTACTCACTAATTTATTGGTAAATTAAAATGAGTAGACAACTTTATTACTAATAACTAATGTTTGTTGTGACTGTATTTTTGTAGGTTAAACACACAACGCTTGGTAGGGTTAAATGATTGTTAAAAATAATCAATTTTTATCAGAAATTCAATTGTAAAATTTGAAAAGGTAAATTAACATTGAAATGTCTAATTATAAAAAAAATATGAAATAATAAAAAAATACTTTACTTTAAAAAAGAGAATAACTTTTTAAAAAATATATATTAGCCACCACCTTACTGATTGTCATAGTGTCACAAGTTATTATTATCCGATGATGGAGTGTAAGATTTTTTTTTTTTGGAACTATTTTCAAATTCGTAGATGTTTCTACTTTTCTTTTTTGGACAGTTTTACACATTCCATTTTATTTTATTGTTTTTTTTTTGTTTAGTCTCTGAGTTCAGAATATTATTTAAAGGCAGCAGATCGAGGGTAGGACTGTCTGTAGTTATATTCTTTAAAGGCTGTTAGGTAGGGTGTAGGCTTGTCGGTAGGCAAATGTTTAAAGGCTGGCATATTTTAATGAGAATGTGTAGTTAATGTTTTTAATTTTTTAAAAAAAATTAAAAATTTTTGAAACATTTTGACACACTGGGTATTTTCGTAACGTAACTGTAACTGGTGTAAAAAAAAACAACTTCATATGGTTAAGTCCTAGTGTTATGTTATTCATTTTCCCCCGTGCTTGAACTTTTTTTCACCCCACATTAGATTCCAAGCATACGGTAGCGTTTGTTGTGGGCTTGGTTAATCTCTTTGATGTATCGTGTTTATTACCGACGACCAATTAAACACGGTTAGTATGTTTCCTAGTATTTTGTCGAACATTCGCGATATTTTATAGAAACATAAACAAATGCTGAGTAGCTTTTTGAAGGCTCGGCTTACGCTGGATATATAAACGGATTGACGACACGGAGAGTGGGAGAGATTCAGATATATATTTTTAACTTTACGAGACGTGTATTATTCTTTGTGTGCTCATATGGGTTTATTTCGCATTCATCATTATTAATCGGTACATTGTACTAATTGTGTACCGGTACAAGATCTACCATACTCTGTAAGTTGATGATTTGTAAATATATTTTTTTTTGTTTTATAATTATATTAATACTTAAATAAATTGTATTAATTGTAATTAGTACTGTTTTGGGTGTCGTAATTTTGCTATTGTTTTCTCTATGGTATCGTCCTTTGTTGTGCACTTTTGAAAGAGCCATAACTTAAACCAAGATATTAATATCTCACGAAAGGACCTAGTGCGTAACACCTAGTACTTCCTCTTGCTGAACCTGAACGAAGCCCTAAACAAAGTATATTATAATCCTTAATATCTTGGAGTACTTTAAACTTTAAAAAGCAACTCGTTCCACAATAAAAAAAAAAAAAAAAAACTTTAAAAGACTTCAACTTTCACATTTTCAACTTGTTTTTTCATAATAAAATTAACAAATGTGTTTGTTATAATCTAAAATCAAATTACTCAATGATCTCGAATTTAACAATTACTCGCTGTTCGATGATGGCTGGAAAAATTTTAAAATCTCAAGAGACAATTATAATTGTGACATTTTTTTTACACCTTTTAAATGGCACAAGTAAAAACTTTTTTTGAAATTTATTGAAATGATCTGAATTTGTTGAATTGTGAGACCACTTGAAAATCGATATAATTCAAGTTAAAAATAAAGATTATTGGCCTTTTTATTGGAATATATTATATGTGGGCATTTAATTGTTCTTCTAAACAAAATTAGATCTCGCTGTGAATTCTTTTCTGATTCTGCTAAGACATATCTAAGGCGGCAATGTTGATAGGAAATTATAACTGTTATTTAACTTTAAAGACAGTATTACCATAGTATTGTTCTCAATTTTTTCCTTTCGTATCCATAAAGATTTAAAGACAGATTATCAGCAATATTATCATCAAGAATTAAATTATTATCGCCAATTTATATTAAATAAATTCACGAACAACTATACATTTTTAAGAAAGTTTTTCTTTTTTTTTTTCAAAACTTATGCAAAATGCTAAGCTACATTCTAGATCAACAAAGGATACATTCTGATGTGGATATTTTCATACAAATAACCAAATATATTTTTTTTTCTTATATTTGAGGGGCCCACGATCAATTAGTTGATCATTCTGGCTTAAATTCAGAGTTTGCCTTCTCTCAGATGGGTTGCTGTCCAAGGCTAACGAGTCCCATACACCCGGGGTGCTTGGGATGGCTTTGGTGGGGATTGAACTCCAAACCACCGGCTTTTTGGTTTGAGACAGTTTAGACCCAGCACCTTTCTCTAATTTGAGTATATGAGGATTGAAACTTTTTTTGTTTTGTTTTGCTAGCACGTATCACAAACACTTCTTCTTTTATTGGACTTTTTAAATAATGAGTACTTTCCCACAACACGATGAATCGCCACCACATTTTTCATAATAAAAATATGGTATATTTGTATTTGTGAAAAATTGTGACCTTCTTGTACTAACCTTATTTACCGATAATTTTTCAGTGAAATCAATTCACATTTTTAAAAAAAAATCACATAAATCTATGACAAAATTAAAATTACATTCTGCTAGATATCCATATATATCATTACATAAATAAATGGCCATGGTTTTTGTTACATGATATATATAATCATTTCGGGCAAGACTCTTGATTTCAATTAAAAATTTAATATATATTCCAAAATTTAATTTGGAAATATATAATCAATATCACGAAGAACTGTCATCACAACTACTTCCAAATTTCTTAAAATTGTAGAGTGTAACTTTTTGAAGATTTATACTTGTTTATGTGCCCTTTTCATTTCGAACTGTTCGTAACGCGTGATACATGCTAAAACACCATTTTCACTATGATCTGACACATAACCACCGTATGACGTTTTAATAATTTTATTTGGAAATAAGATTTATATATTAACTCATGAAGTATTGCTTAAATTCATTTTTTTAAAACCAAAATTTGCTTATTGCCTTTTCTGAAATTGAATTTTTAACCCTTAAATAGGTATATTTAAGTTCAAAAATGAAAGTATTTTAATACAACTGGATATTAATGTACAAAATTTATCTATTAAATTGATCCAGTTGTTGTTGGTTTTTTTCAAAACATTTTAATTTACTTGAGCCAGGGTTAGTTTTGCTGTTATCTTTGGAATTGTTGAGAAGTTTTTAGCCATTGGTGCAATGCACATCTTGTTTTTGTAAGTGAATTTTCTCCATGCTTTAAACAAAAAATGAAAAGGGAACTATGAATTTTTAGCGGCAATTTTTAATTATCAAATTTTAGCAGAATGCTAAAAAGACACACAAAAAAATTGAAAAAAAAATTTAACAGTTTCTTAAATTCTTATAACGTTAAAAAAAATAACTTGAAGATATGAGCTTTTATGTTTGTTTATGTACAATATTAACAATACACATGACGTTGGATTGCTCAGTGATCTCGCTAATTATTATAACACTGTATCACTTAAAAATCATTTCTAATAGAAAAGTATAAAAATATTAATTATGAACTATCTGTCAAACTAAACTTAAATATAATTCGTTGATCTTAAAATTGATACACCACATTAAAAGGGTGAAAATATGTTTATTTATTATTTTTTTAAAGACAAAGGATATATATGAAATTACATCTGCACTCTATGTTTTGTGTGCATATTTAAAATTATTTTGTTGGACTGAATATTTTAAATCTATTTGGCTGTGGCTAAAATGAATCATTGATATATTATATAATTCCCTGATCTTCCCATAATGCATCTACTGCAAGAGTTTCCATTATGGTTCTGATTCTGGTAGTGTTCGTTGCTGCATCCATATACCGTACTGGCATCTGTGCAAAGGTTGGGGGAATGATGATGCTATTGTAACAGAACCAAGCAGATGTAAGGGCAGCCCTGAAGCTTTCGACTGATGTCAAGTCGACATTTGCTATTGTTTTGGGTGAAATTGGGGTTTTCCAGTTGTGAAATTAGTGTTCAGTTATCGTTTGGCTTCGGTTGAGCGAGGTACGTGCCTGCTGGGATGGCCGGCACCAGCACCATGACCACTGTATATAAGAATATCACGCGGAGTCCCTCTCGTCTGTCTTTAAGGGAGGGAATGTCAAATCTTTGTAAGAGGCCAGTGACGAAGCCACAAGTGGTAGATTGGAAGTCTCGTGCGATGAAGCACACCACCTTAAGTTGGATTTGTTCTTCTTGTCCACGTCTTGCTTAAGGTGTGAGTCCCAGATGATTGCACCATACTCTAGTAGTGGACGGACGAGTGCAAGATAGGCATTTTGTTTGCAGGACATTGGGCAGTGGTGCATATTTCTTCGAAAGAAACTCCTAGTGTGGAGTTGGCTTTTTATTAAATTTTGTTTATATATATATATATATATATAATATATATATATATATATATATATATATATATATATATATATATATATATATTTATATTATATTATATTATTTATACATCATTGTGTAATATTCAACATTCAGAAAACATTCAACTTCCATTTTAGCAGTTTTCAAGGACTCTCAAAAAGAAAATTATATAATATATCAATGATTCATTTTAGCCACAGCCAAATAGATTTAAAATATTCAGTCCAACAAAATAATTTTAAATATGCACACAAAACATAGAGTGCAGATGTAATTTCATATATATCCTTTGTCTTTAAAAAAATAATAAATAAACATATTTTCACCCTTTTAATGTGGTGTATCAATTTTAAGATCAACGAATTATATTTAAGTTTAGTTTGACAGATAGTTCATAATTAATATTTTTATACTTTTCTATTAGAAATGATTTTTAAGTGATACAGTGTTATAATAATTAGCGAGATCACTGAGCAATCCAACGTCATGTGTATTGTTAATATTGTACATAAACAAACATAAAAGCTCATATCTTCAAGTTATTTTTTTTAACGTTATAAGAATTTAAGAAACTGTTAAATTTTTTTTTCAATTTTTTTGTGTGTCTTTTTAGCATTCTGCTAAAATTTGATAATTAAAAATTGCCGCTAAAAATTCATAGTTCCCTTTTCATTTTTTGTTTAAAGCATGGAGAAAATTCACTTACAAAAACAAGATGTGCATTGCACCAATGGCTAAAAACTTCTCAACAATTCCAAAGATAACAGCAAAACTAACCCTGGCTCAAGTAAATTAAAATGTTTTGAAAAAAACCAACAACAACTGGATCAATTTAATAGATAAATTTTGTACATTAATATCCAGTTGTATTAAAATACTTTCATTTTTGAACTTAAATATACCTATTTAAGGGTTAAAAATTCAATTTCAGAAAAGGCAATAAGCAAATTTTGGTTTTAAAAAAATGAATTTAAGCAATACTTCATGAGTTAATATATAAATCTTATTTCCAAATAAAATTATTAAAACGTCATACGGTGGTTATGTGTCAGATCATAGTGAAAATGGTGTTTTAGCATGTATCACGCGTTACGAACAGTTCGAAATGAAAAGGGCACATAAACAAGTATAAATCTTCAAAAAGTTACACTCTACAATTTTAAGAAATTTGGAAGTAGTTGTGATGACAGTTCTTCGTGATATTGATTATATATTTCCAAATTAAATTTTGGAATATATATTAAATTTTTAATTGAAATCAAGAGTCTTGCCCGAAATGATTATATATATCATGTAACAAAAACCATGGC
>CAXITT010000255.1:476953-488139 GCA_964033795.1 Lymnaea stagnalis | reverse complement strand
TTAAAAAAATAAACAATACAAGGGAAAAACAGGCATGCTTTGCAAAGCCACTCAAAAAAAAAAAAAAAAAGACAGTTGTGTTTTAATACTGTTTTTTTAAAGTAATTTTGAAATAGAAACTATTATTTTTTCCGTCTGGTGCGTTAACGAAAAAAAAATATAATCATAAGGTTTTTCTAATATATATAAATAACATTAAAAAAAGCCCCTGGCCACAAACACAAATTTTTAAATTGGTTGGACTAAGTCAAGAAACCTACTTATTATGTCAAACACAAACTGAAATGTCCCTTGTTATGATACAATTTCAACCACACATACAATAGCTCTGTTAGATTTTATAGTTGTATCCTTCATTTGGTAATTTAAGGTCATGTTTAGAGAAAATAAAACTAGTTAAGGGGAGCGAAAAGGGGTAGAGTAGACTTATAATATATCGCAGTACATACCTCTTAAAACTTTAAATGATGTTAAAAACCTAAATATAATTACATCGATTTTTTTTTAAAATATGGAATTGTGATGAGTTTTTGCAATAGCAAGTGGAAATTATGTAAAAATGCTTGCCATTATTATAAAGATAGCATCCGGTGATATTTTCTAGTATATATATATATATATATATAATGTAACAAAAGTGCAACTGATATAGAAAAAGTGTCTGTCGTACCAAGTACATTTGCTTTTTTTATTTGGTAAGGGGACAATGAGCTCCAAGAGGGGATATGGGGATGAGAAAAATATATTTACTCGTTATAACACGTCTTTTCAACAAGGAGCCAATATAGTGTTTGCACAATTGACAAATTGACTTGCTGCATATGCAATTTTTACCTAAGCCCAAACAATCTATTTTTCCAGTTTTTAAGGAAAGATTGTGGTGGGGAAGAAAGTAAATGATATTTGAAAACAACAAAAGATGTAACTTTCGGCAGTGATTAATTTTTGTTTTATAAACCAATTTCCTAAATGGTTGATTGTATTTTGTGTGAAGGCTCTATTATCCCACTCATTGCCTGATGGACATATATTTGAGACAATAATGTGTCCTTTTTAAAGAAAATAAGGAACATCGTTTTTATTCAGTCATCTTCCACACCCAAACAGGTCACAGAGAAAACCAAATACTAAAAAATATGCAATTAATCTCCATTTACATAAATGCAAACAAAATGCATTCAAATGATTTATACCAAATATGTTTTTGTTTGTTTTCTTTGTATTTATACCATAAGAAAACAAACAGTGTGTTCTTCGTTTCTTTCGTTCATTGAGATTACAACTTTACTTTCACGAGACTCCCTCTACCCAGGATGAGAATTCATTTCCTGTACAACGACAACGCAAATCTACATGGACACCTCCACCTGATCAATCTAAAGTACTTGACCTTTACATTAAATGTACAGAGAATCAAATAAAAAATCTACTCCAAACACCACTCCATAAATCGAATTTATCTAAACAAGAATGGCGAGCACTCTCCCATATCAAAACACGTCAGGATATCAATATTTAACAGGCAGACAAGGGCGGATCTGTTGTTGTTTGGGATAAGAAGCTGTACATTGAAGAGGCCTCCAAACAATCACAAGATAAAACCTTTTACACGCCTAGGTCCAACGACCCCATCGTCCAGAATAATGAAATTGTCAAGGAAACTATCGAATAACTTATTCAAGTTGGCAAATTACCCGCGTCTGCTTCAAACTTACGTATTTATGACAGTGATCTTGGTAAACCATGCTTGTATTTGCTACCAAAGATTCACAAGGAGGGAAGTCCAGGAAGACTTATTGTCTCAGCTTGTTCTTGTCCTACTGAACTGATTCCGGAGTTTTTGGATACAATTTTCCAGCCCATAGTTGAACATTTATCATCGTATATTAAGGACACTAACCACTTCATCAAATCTCGCGAGTCCTTGGTTTTACCTAATGAAACCCATTTACTTTTTACAATGGAAGTTTCTTCACTGTACACCTCAATTCCCCACACAGATGGACTCACCGCAATTTCATTTTTTCTGATTACGAATCCTAATCACAAATTTTCAACAAGTACCATTGTACGATTGACTGAATTGGTTCTACATCTTAATTCGTTTGAATTCAATGGCGAATTTTTCGATCAGATCAGTTGTGTTGCTTTGGGAACGAAAATGGGACCAAGTTATGCATGCTTATTTATGAGCCATTTGGAACATCTTTGGAGAGAACACTACCAAGGTCCTTTCCCAGAATACTACAGAAGATACATTGATGATTGTATAGGGATTACTAATATGGACATAACACAAATAGAAAGTTTTATTTACTTCATTGGAGATTTTCATCCAACAATTAAATTCACTTCAATGAGCCATAAAAGCACCATCAATTTTTTGGACTTACGAATTAACCTTCATGAGAACAAAATATCTACGTCCATTTTTTATAAACAAACAGACAGTCATAGCTTCTTGCTATATTCATCATCCCATCCTCAATGGTGTAAAAACTCTATCCCTTTTTCTCAGTTGCTGAGACTCAGAAGACCATGTAGTAATGATGAAGATTTTGGAGAAAGAATGTCTGAAATGTTGGATTTTTTTATACCCCGAAGAAATTTTAAAAGCAGCTGTCACTCGAGTTAAAGGTATGACTAGACAGGCTTCTTTTAAAGCTACTCATTCTGACACCAGCGATAGGTCTAAATTTACCTTAACTTTTCATCCCCACAACCTAAAAGCTCGCTCTCTGGTTCTGAAAAACCGCTCAATTCTTATGCCGGACCCTGTCACAAATGATATTTTTAGAAAACCTCCTCTTTTCGCTCTCCGGCGGGACAAGAGCCTTAGGGACATGCTAGTTAGAAGCCACCTCCCTGCTTTTAAAGCACATAAAGGCACAAATGTTGCAACCGTAGCCGTTGAAACTCATCCCTATGTGATCGAAACGGATACGATCACTTTCCCTCTGGGAGTATTCAGAATAAAAGATGGCTTTACCTGCACAAGTAGCAACGTGATTTACACCATCATTTGCAAAAAAGTGCGGTAAACTATACATAGGAGAGACAGGTCGTTGCCTTGGGGACCGTTTCAGAGAGCACCTCTATAACATAAATAAACACGCTCTCTGTCCGGTCTCCAAACATTTCAATAGCCCTAACCATAATGGTATCTCATATATTGTAGTTACTGGTATACTCTATACTAGTAACACTGCAGATAGAATCTATATGGAGAACAAATTAATAACTAGATTTGGTACGTTGTCTCCATATGGATTGAACCAAATCCATAGTTTTACTTAGCTGCCATGTCTTTTTCCTGTTTGGTTTTTCCAAATATGTTAAAATCATTTCCTTTCTACTTCTCTTTACTTTGTTTTTGTCTGGTTTTAGTGCCCTGTCCTATATTTTTTCTGTTTTAGGTATATTGATATTATGTAAATTTAATTTATACTTATAAAAATGTGTTTTGTTTGTTTGTACTGATGAAGGCATGTGCCGAAACGTTTAATTGTGTATAATGTATAATTATTATTAAAGCTAACTCATATTGTTCTATTGATACAATTTGTTCGAGTCTTATTAATCTGTTCTTTTACAATAATCACTAAAGAATCGTATATTTAAGTACTAAATTTCTTGCTAACACATATGGTTTCTGCTTTCAGTTAAAGTACAATTTCTGTGATCATAACGAGCTGAACACCCTCATAGTGGAGTTGGTTTTCTCAACTAACAGCGTAATCTGGGAAGATGACAGGGAGTTCGGGATAGACAATCTTAATTCTTGTAAAAAAATAAAGATTGTAGACACACAGTAAGTTTACCTTTACATTAGTGGCTGTGAGCTAAGAAGTCGCAAATGTAACCTTTGTCGCAAGATCATTGGTATGTCTTGACAAACAATTATGTCACCAAGATCAAATCTTGTGTCTCAAGATGTTGATACCGAGATATCATAATGAAATTAAATACCAATATGTAAACTTTTTGTACTGCTGCTTAACTGCAAAAATATAAATTGCCCATACCTTCGATTATCTTTCTAAGAAGCTGATTAATTTACAGTGCACTATAAGTGAACGTCGAATGATCTTTTGGGACACCTGCCAACTTTTTGGTTACTTGTCCCTGTATGTAATTTTTTTTTCAAATCACAACATTTGGTCTTCAAATTGCTAAGGCATCCTTGCAACTGCAGATATTGAAGTGTCCCAAACGGTTCTGGTTGATAGTTCTGGGGTAAGTAAGGTTTAAAAGTACTGTTAGAGGGAAAGCAATGATTATGAAAAAATGTACTAAAATCGAAAAGGGGATAGAGCGTATACTGATTGTCATCAAATAGGCTGATTAGATAGTACTAACATTCAATTAAAATAGCATCTTTCGCAGTCTGCAGCTTAAACTTTTTTACGTTTTAAAATTTTTTTTATCAATTAAAATTAAGTATAAACTAGTTAATTTTTCTTTTTTTTTAATCTGAAATGTCATCTATAATGTTTCATCATTCATGTGCGATGTGATTAATTGCATATTAATCGGACGAAAACACGGAGTATTTCTATGATTTACTCACTTTATATAATGGTATGCCTCAAATAAAGAGCCGTCGAGATTGCTTTTCATCCCCTCCCCACCCCCCCCCCCCCCCCTGGAAGGCGTCCGTCGGAAATTTTCGGGGGGCCAAAAAAGGGGTTACAAATGGCTGTCTGGTTGTGCTTCTTTTACTCTATAAAATTGGACAAAAAATGCCAACACGTGCAAAAATTAAATTAATAAGTATTTCATGGTTTAAAAAGGAAAGACATACCTTTTATTTTACCCCCCCCCCAATCATTCCTCTTTATTACCAGTAAGAAACACTCGGAAAAATGTCTAAATTCTATAAAGTGCATTTAGCCTTGAATCCTGACCAAAGTTAATAGAAATATTGGAATAAAAAGTGAAGCAAAGTAGAACGAAACAAACCGTGTGCTTGGGCTAAAGACAAAAGGTTTATTGCAGACATGTTTTTTGGTCATAATTTATCTACTATAAAATAGCTTGCTCAATGAATTCAAGTGGGACAGCTAAAATAATTTAAATTAAAACATCAAATGAGTATGCTTAAGACTTATGCGCTGACAAAAGCTCATTTAAATGTATAAAAAGATTGAAAAAAAAAAAAAAAGTAACTTAGAATGACAACTTCCAGAATTTAGTACTCGGGTGAAACTAACGTTCCAGAGGATACGTTTTTAAAAGATTCACTTTAATTTCAGTTGTTTAGATTTAACCCCATTGAGATGGATGGACCGATCTATGGCCCCAAGGTGTAGTAGAAAAAAGACGGATGCCTGATGTATCGGCCCAAAAATTCAATAATTTTTGACATATTTCTGTACATCGTTGCATTTAAATGGCGTCCTCCGTTTATTGTTTAATAACTTTGTTGTATTCAGGAATTTTTATTGTGTTACAAGTATAAGTAATATCGCTAGATTCCATAACTTTAGACAGTAGCCCTGAAAAATTATCCATAGTGATTTTGATATTCTAGCAGTGAATCTTACATGGACACTGATGAAGACAACAAGGAAAGAAATGGAGACAATCAAAGTTATAATGTTGATGCTAATGTTCAGAAACTTGGTTTAGGACAAAGGTTCCTCGACTGGGAAGAGATGAACCCCCGGAACTTTTAGAAAATAATACGACATAAGTATGTCTCAAGCCATAAGCACCCAAATTTGAGTACGGTATTTGATAATATTTTTTTTACACTAAATAAAACTAAATGTTTATGAGAGAGACCAAAAGGTATGAAAAAGACATTTTCAGTAACACCCAGCTTATGAAAAGGTCCCTAAGTCATAAAAGGGAGCCTACAGTGTGGGTCTGTAGCAAAATGTTTAAAAAAATTGACAGGAAAGAGGTAGAACAATGTGTCAGAGGTTTCTGAAAGAGCTCCATGGGTTTTGTATCCTAAAATACAAATGTTATGACTAATTCAGGCTCCGTCCATAAAAAAAAAATGTACCCAATTGATACAAGTAAGTCTTTTTTTTCCTAAGGGTAAAAAAATATTGCACGCATTAATTATCCAAATCAGGATAGCTCATTTAGATAAGTGTTGAGATTTTAATTTAATGCAACCCAACCCAACGGTGATGCACCATCGTCTCACGAGACGGAAGGATGCCGATTACAAATCATATTAGTTTATTCAAAATCCTATAAAATATATATATTTTATATTTATAAAGGTAGTAGTTTATTTGTATTATTTATTTTGTTTGCAATGTGAGTGTCGAGTTTGTAAAAGGTGCTCCGAATTTTTGGCACAGACTCTCCGAAAACGCTCCACCCCGAAAGGGTCAATGCTGTGCACCTCAACCTTTTTTTTTCACTTTTTAAGCGCTAATATTTATATAGATTAGAACAGAAATATAGGGGAACTATTTAAAAAGAAAACTACATAAACAAATAAAAATATTTAAATTTAAAAATAACAAAAGTTGCTTTTGAGTTTGTATGGACAGATCTACTCTAAGTTCAAGAACATCAACGTCTTTTTATGACGATCGCTTATAAGTTAGGAACACATTTTTCACAGATATATGGGGTCAATATCCAACATGACTGCTGCACCCTCTTTAGAAATTCTCGACTAAAACCCAGAATACATTAAACGAATCTTAGGAGGAACGTTATACTGAGAGTTATATCATTTCTTAATTCCAGAAATTCCTCTTGTTCCTGAAGTTATAGTTTTTCTGAAGAATTTTGAATTTCAGATCTAAATGTATTACTCCAAATTTACTATACATACGTATTGGTCAACATTTTGTTGCAGCAAAGCTAGAAGGTGTTTTAAGATCTTTCAAGATCAATGGCATTACTTTTTTTTCAAATCTCGATTCTCTGTTTGAACAATTTCGTAAATTTTCTTTGGGATCTTGCATTTTGCTATTTTGTATTTAGATTCCCAAACCTCTCAGACGCGAATGAACGTTTTTGCCCCAACTGATTTTCTTCGAGAATCTGGCGTTGTTCAGGCATGATTTCATTAAAAAAAGAAATTGAGACGTAAAAATGCACACAAAAAAAAAAATATAAGGAAACTTATCCAGGGGCAGCAAACGTATTTCTTTGTGAAAATGGCAGAATTTATATGTATCGTTCATATTTCTTCAGTGAGTATTTTGTTTTTAATTGACCAAAGTATGACTTTTGCAGAAACATTTTTGACAACCAAAGCGTGTCGTTGAATGCTAGAATTTCAAATTGTGTATTTAGTCTTTTGACACATAAAACAAATCATATTATTTAAGCTAATCATTGCTACAGTACAATCCGTCAAAACACTAACACAATCATTCCATTTAATTCAATATTGTTAGAAAATTTCAATAGTTACTCTATAAATGTCCTCACCAATAGTCCGCCGAAAAAATTCCTTTATGGCGTCGTCATTAAAAAAGTAATATACTTTTATATGAGCTGGTTTTCCATAGTATTATTATGCCCAAATTTATTTGCATTCTTGCTGGTTTATAAGTGTTTTAACAATAGTTGTTTTTTCCTAATGTATTAATATGTCGAAACTTAAAAAAACCTTCTATCATCTATTTAGAAACTTTGAAAGACGATTTCATTGCTATCTTTACTATAGATTCTTACTTAAAATTCACTGAATATACTCTTTATCCCTATAAGAAAAATATTAATGGTTTGATTTTAGATGGCACATAATTTAGCTAAGGACCATATTTTTCACTGCAAACTACGAACTCTGATTTGGAGTCTATTAAACAGCCCACCACAAAAATCTATTATGTTTATATTCATCCTTGAACATACTTTCACAATCTTCCATTTTTCTTGCAACTGCTCATACAACTTGTATAAATGCTAGTCTAACACAATGATACATTCCCTTTCGAGCAAACAATTAAAAAAGGTATTTTAATAAACGCGACCACTGACAATTTCCCTTTGCTATCTATGCTTAAAGCTACTATATTTACTTAATGCCAAAAACAAAAGGTGGAAAAACATCAATTCTTGACAGACATTATGTCACACGTTTTGGTCTATGTAAACAAATTAGATGAAAAGTCTTCGGTACATTTAGTCTCTCCAGGAAAACTCTTAGTTTGTGCTTAGTGACTTTGTCATTTATCTGTGATGATCTGATAGATTGGTAGTGTAAATTAATTTTGAAACTATCGGCAAATAATTTCAGGTCAAACTATTCAAACTACATGTTTGAAAATTCTGAGATTTAAGGCCAAAGTGTAAATTGCTTGTAATTTCAAACACATTAGTATTTTAGCTTATCATATTACCAACTAAATTTTAAAATACCTATGTGCTGTGTTATTTGACTTTGATAATATTTTGCAACTTTTGCTATGTAAATCACTGACTATTTGTTTAAATAATCGTTTTAATTCTCTTTGGGGGAGTTCTGCTGCGACACAGCTAGCATAGTCTCGTTGCACTCCAGTGGGCAACGGCAGACCAGATTGGGAGCACTGTTTTAATGTAAATATGTGTAATACAAGTCTATTATTATTGTAATTTCATACATCTGTTTAATGTTAAACTTCAATTTGATTTTTTTTCTACATCGAAGGTTTGTTATCCCCCACCCCGCAAACAATTATTTTTGACAACTGCAAATATGACTTTAAAAATATCATGTGTTTTCACTCATTTTTTTGTTGTTGCTATCTTGCATGGTCTGATTTGGTTTTTTAAATGTTTTGGGCACATTCAACATAGAGACAGATTGTGGTCTATGAAATTATCATAAGATAGTGATATTAATAAAACAACGTAACAACTGGGATCAAAGGCCTCCAATGTGTCCCATTAATTTATAGACAAAAATGGGAATTAATTGAATGACATACAACTTCTTTCGCCGTTTGTCCTCATTTTAATATAAAACAATGATGATTTTTGTAATTTATGAAAAAAGAATCGGTTGATTTTCTCAATTAGCGCAATTTCTAAGGGTCATCTATTACTATGGCTCAAGAGCCTTCGAAGCTGTAGATTGATTTAAAACCCTCGCTTCCTTACCGTTTCAACGATCAATGTGGCATTCTTGCACTTTTTGATATTCATTGAATTTTGGAAAGAAATACTAGGAAGAAAAAAAAAGTGGTGCAAATAGAAGGTCCTGACAGTGATAAAAATTAATTTTGTTCGTAATGAGTTAATTTATTAAAATATATTTTTTAAAAAAAACTTAATAATAATATATAATATTTTTTTTTCTTCTGCATCTAAACAGATCTGCACAAGAAGAGGGAGGCGCTTTAAAACAACTAGATGTTAACCCGAAAAATTAGAAGCACAAGATTAGCTGACCCAGAGGAGACTTAGAAGGTTGTGGTTATATATTTTATTATAATATAATATGTATTGTTTAAAGCATCATCACTGGCATTTTATTTTAACATATTTTTAAATAAAAACACTATAGATACATTGTTATTACGATCTGTTATTTGATTCTAACTGTAAATGTAATTAAGAAAAAAAATAAAAGCTTATTGTTTATTAATCGTTTTTCACTACAACCAAACATGTCCATTCCTGGGTTTTAATAAAAGAAAAATTCAAATACACATTTAAAAAATCCAATGATATTATGAAACAATATTTGCAAGTTTTGCATCACTGAAAATTTATTTCTACATGTTTATAATAATGTTTTATTCGTTTTTAAATCCCTCATATTAATTTTGCTTTTGCAGGCTTGCAGGCAACATCTTTTTACGGCTAATTGACTCACTTCCCTTCAAACTATCAAGCTGAAACTTGCACATAGACTTGATGCCGATGACAACACATTCTGTAGAAAAAATCCCAACCTAAATATCAGTTTTTCCTAACTTTCAAGAAGAAGATGGAGGACCCTGTTGTGTTTTTTTTTTGAAAAGGATAAAACCTTCTCCAATAAAATCTTTTAAACATGTTTTTTTCTTCAATATTGGTGAATATCCTCCTGTATTGGTGTCACACGGTCTATTCCGCACTCAACAATACCCCACCCCCCTAGTTACTTCAATTCTTACAACTTTACCATGTATGTCGTTCTGGTTTGAACATCATTAAATCATGACTCAAATTCAAGTTCAGTCTCTGATATTATGAAAAACGCCCTAGAAGCTATAAAGTTTGTATTTTTCCTGGCATTCAGCCTTAGTGTATAAGTACGAACTATAGCAAAACCGACTTGATTGATCTTTGTCAAACTGAGAGTGGCTAAAGGCGGGCATTCATATATCTATGGTCTCAGTAACGGCAATTGGGGAATGATTCGCATTAGAGTATGGTTTTATTCGAGTACCTGCTTATGCTGTGATTTTTATTAGAGATATGCCTGTATCGTTTGCTCAAAAATACTTTTCATGAAATTATAAAATAGTCCCCCATTAAACAAATGTTCCTATTGCCATGACAATAAACAAAAAACAAAGTTAAGTTTAATTCATTTTGTTTTAGTATAACGAAGTTTTTATTATATATATATATATATATTTTATAATGGTCATGTGCAGAAGAGATTTAAAAAAAAAAAAAAAAAAAAAAAAAAAAAAAAAAATAAACAAAAAACAAAGTTAAGTTTAATTTATTTTGTTTTAGTATAACGAAGTTTTTATTATATATATATAAATATATTTTATAATGGTCATGTGCAAAAGAGATTTAAAAAAAAAAAAAAGAAGAAGAAAAATAGCAAATACTACACATGTTCCGAAAGATAACTTGATAAATTGTCAATTTTTTTCTTTAATCGTAACAAGATCTTTAACATGTTTGTCAATAGCACTGTTATAAAATGGGTCCAAATTTTAGGTATATTTTAATGCAATAAATAAGTAAGGAGATATGATTTAATGCTGATGTCGCCTGATCCTAATCAGTAGGTAGTGGATGGATGTTAAACATTGTAAGTGTAAAAAATTGTTTTTTTTTTGCACACACAAAAAGGATTTATTGAAAAAAAAGAAAAAAGATTACGTTACAAGCTAGAGTTTCAAGGGAAGAGCTGTAAAAAAAGTATTCTATCTATCTATCTATCTATCTATCTATCTATCTATCTATCTATCTATCTATCTATCTATCTATCTATCTATCTATCTATCTATCTATCTATCTATCTATCTATCTATCTATCTATCTATCTATCT